>CAUYOR010162635.1:0-11592 GCA_963573925.1 Callimico goeldii | reverse complement strand
TGTGTGTGTGTGTGTGTGTGTGTGTGACAGAATCTCGCTCTGTAGCCCAGGCTGGAGTGCAGTGGTGCAATCTCAGCTCACTGCAACCTCTGGCTCCCAGGTTCAAACAATTCTCCTGCCTCAGCCTCCAGAGTAGCTGGGATTACAGGCATGCACCACCATGCCCAGCTAACTTTTGTATTTTTAGTAGAGATGGGGTTTCACCATGTTGGCCATGCTGGTCTTAAACTCCTGACCTCATGATCTGCCCACCTCAGCTTCCCAAAGTGCTGGGATTACAGATGTGAGCCACTGCACCCGGCCACTGTTTATTTTTTATTTTCCTCTACTCAAGACAGCTTAGAAGAGAGATCCATTTTGCATTTGAAATTCTTCCAGTTAGTTTTGAAGTCTAATCAGCAAGATTGGGGAGAATTTTGTGTTAATGAAGTATGTTCCTAGTTCTTAGAAATATATGAATGAGGCCAGGCGCCTGGCTCACTCACGCCTGTAATCCCAGCACTTTGAGAGGCCAAGGCAGGCCAATCACTTGAGGTCAGGAGTTCGAGACCAGAGTGGCCCTCTCTACTTAAAATATGAAAATTAGCCAGATGTGGTGGCAGTTGCCTATAATCCCAGCTACCAGGGAGCCTGAGGCAGGAGAATTGCTTAAACCCAAGATACAGCAAGCTGATATTGCACCACAGTACTCCAGCCTGGCAGCCTAGGTGACAAGACCGAGAGTCTGTCTTGGGCTGGGGGTGGTGGCTCACGCCTGTAATCCCAGCACTTTGGGAGGCTGAGGCAAGTAGATCATGAGGTCAGGAGTTCAAGAGTGGCCTGGCCAGTGTGGTGAAACCCCTTCTCTACTAAAAATACAAAAACTAGCGAGGCATGGTGGCAGGCATCTGTAATCCCAGCTACTCAGGAAGCTGAGACAGGGAATTGCTTGTATCCAGGAGGTGGAGGTTGCAGTGAGCCAAGATTGCACCACTGCACTCTAGCCTAGGCAACAAAGCCAGACTTCATCTCAAAAAACAAAAGAAAGAAATATATGAGTGATCAGGAGAAAAAGAACTGTGATACTGAAGGGATTGGCCTCTCCTGCTGTTCTCCACTCTTCTCAGTGGAACATGTTCTTTGACTCCAGGGTTTCTGCAGCCTCCATAATACATATATGACTGTATTTTGTATTGACCCACATGTGTTTTCCCTCACATCATTTCTTTCCCTAAATCTGTGAGGAAAATAACTGTTTGAAAGTTCATTTATTTTTGCCACTTGGTTATCAGCAGCAGGAAAGGCTGCTGAAGGATTGAAGCCAGTGGGGAAATGGGAAGGGCCTGTGAGCTCAGAAGGAAAAAGGAAGTCTCTGTGTCCTGGCTGCCAGCATGACCCCAGGCTGAATGACTCCCCTACCATCTCCTCCTGCCAAGGTCGGTTAGGGTTCAAATGTGTTCCTACCCAAAATCACACAATGTCACTGTCTGGGGATGCAGAATATTCTATTGCTTTGCTCTGTTAAAAAAGACAGTTTCAGAAGTATTTGTTGCAATTTTTTAAAACTTAGTTGTTAAACCTATTTTTATTATTTTTAAGCCTAAAAAGCATTTTGTTTTCTGAAGATTCTTGGTTTTGGATAGATTTTATTTTTTCTTTAGGTGTTAGTATTCTGTTTCTGAGAAAGCTCTTCATTATGCATTATTTGTGAAATCTCCAGTAACCTGATGATGTTTCTATCACATTGTTTTAAAAGGAATAGTTTGAAGATTTAAAGTGATTTTTTGTTATTTTTGTTGTTGTGTGGTAGCCTGCCTGCCTTCCTCCCTCCCTCCCTCTTTCTTTCTTTCTTTTATTTATTTATTTATTTATTTATTTATTTATTTATTTATTTATTTATTTCTGAGTCAGGGTCTCACCCTGTCTCCCAAGCTGGAGTACAACAGCACAATCTCTGCTCACTGCAGCCTCGACCTCCCAGACTCAGGTTCTCCTCCCACCTCTCACCATGCCTGGCTTTTCTTTGTTAATGTAAGTTTTACTTTTGGAATTTGAACTTTAATACTACTTTGATGTATTTTTACCTAAATTTCATTTTGTGAGCTTCTTAGTATTCGATTGAAAACCTATTTAGTTTTACTTGACCCTAATCAGATCAGTAAGATAAGGAATACCCAAAGGTAGTTTCTAGTAGGATTGTGGCCACAAATGTCAGATCTGTAGCCAAGTATGGACTAATATGGACTGAGAACTTGGCTTGGAAGAAAGATGCATTTCCACCTGTTCAAGGAGGTTTGAAGATTGTGCATGTTTTAAGGGGAAAAGCCAGCTAAATGTGGAAAGTGCAAAGGTGAAACTATCACTTGAGGTTTTTAGAAGTCCTTCAACATAGCTGCCAACTTAAATAAACCACCTCACGTCCAGCCAGTAAAGCAGCTGTGCTTTATCTTCAGTGTGAGTCTGTCTCCCTGCTGGCTGGTGATAGGGGTGGTTATGCTGGAGCACGGATGCAAGCACCCTGCACCCAGGTCTGCCCTCTCTTCCCTGTTACATAGTACTAGGAAGCCTCTGGGGGCATCACAGATTTTTTTTTTCAGTGGTGATAACAGCACAATCAGGCCACATCCCTCTCAATAAGAAGTGCTAACTTCCTCAGGTAAACAGAAGTGCGGTATGCACCATTACATAACCCAATTTCTCTGGTGATATAATTTTAGTTTTTGAGAGCTGTTTTGAAGCCTTTCCACAGAAATGCAGGCTCCTCTGTTTTCCTCTATGAGGTGAGGAGGTGGCAGTTTTGTCCACACACCCCACATAAAACACAGTGACCGAGTACGTGTCCTAAAGTGTCAGAAGGATATGCAGTATGGTAGCTTCTCAAATACCACTGAAAATTATTTTAGAGATGACTTAATTAGAATTGACACCTGAGTTGGGTTACCAAATCAAATAAAGGGTGCCAGGTAAATGTGAATTTTAGATAAACTACTGGGCACATGTATACTAAAACAAAATTATTCATTGTTTATATGAAATTTACATTTACCTGGGCATCCTGTATTTTATTAAGTAAATCAGGCAACTCTCCACCTGAAACTAGATTATGCAAAATAATAATTTACATAGAAAGCACTGTTCTTGTGTGGATGACAAATCTCCTCCTCCTCCTTCTCTTCTCCTGAACCAGTTTAGGAAGCCTGTGCTTCATCATTTCTTGTATAATCTACTCCAATGTACATCCAGATTAAAGTGTGTTTATCTGGCATGTGGCTCACTGTTTCACAGGCCTAACCACAGCCCCTCTGGGATCCTATAGTCGCAGCACCATTTTGGTGGGTCAGCCATGGGCAGCAAGTCCTGACCTCTCCTGACCACCCTGAGGAACCACTGGCTCTCAGTATTTGCATGTGTTTCTCCTCAGATCCCTGGGACAACCCGGCCAGCAGGAGGCAGAGACACAGGCACGTAAACCTCCTGGCACATCTTGGGGGTGTGTGGGCCAAAGTATGTAACTGTCCTAATTCTCTGAAGGTCTCAAAGCATTTTCATATTAAGTTATTCAAGTGACCCAGAGAACAGGAAAGGAGTTGGTGCTACATGATGTCAGAGAGCACTCAGAGGTTGGAAGAGAATTTAGAGAATTAAGTAATTATTAGTAAATTCTAAGACTTTAATAATCAGTATCCAAAGAAGAAAGAGAGGAGCTAACACTTTGTACCAAGGGTGCTGGTTGTGGGAATTCAGAAATCTCCTGCAAAATACTTCTGATATAATTTAGTAAAATGTAGTTTTTTGGGGAGAACTTTTACAGAAAGAAACTTTTATTTCCAAAGGACTTCATGAAAGGTGTAAGGGCCACACTGTGAATTAGGGATGACACACCCTGTTTTGAATTGGATTTCCTGCTAGTTCTGTTCCGAGGCATTCTTCCCGGACTAGGGTGAATTCAGTTCCAGTGTTTGCTTGTAAAACTGAATCTGGTCATTGTATTTGCAGTTTGGCGTCCTGCCTGCTATTAAAGTACAGAGCAAACTTCAGCTAGTTACTCCCTGTGATTCTGTGTCCTCCTAAAGAGCAGGGAAAGAAGTGGGGAAAACCCAGGGGGTGACTGAGTTCATTTACATGCCGTGCCAAAGGGCAGCTGCTTGCTGCCTTGTCGTCACAGGATTCTGTAGAGAATCCTGATATTCCATTTACCAGAATAGGAGACAGCCTGGAAAAATAAAAGTCTCTTTCTTTTTATGGTTCTAGCTTTGGCATTACTAACTGAATAACCTACTTACTTTTTCTTTTAACAAACATAGGTGAAAATTTAGAAAATTGTATGTTCTCCGTCTTCCCAAAGTTTTCTGTATGAAGAAAGAACTTATAAAAAGAGGTCATGGCCAGGCATGGTGGCTCATGCCTGTAAACCCAGCACTTTGGGAATCCAGGGTGGGTGGATCACTTGAAGTCAAGAGTTTGAGACCAGCCTTGCCAACATGTGAAACCCCATCTCTACTGAAACTATAAAAGTTAGCTGGGTGTGGTGGAGTATGCCTCCTTTCTCAGCTACTCAGGTGGCTGAGGCAGGAGAATCTCTTGAGCCCAGGAGCAACTGCACTTCAGCCTGGGTGACAGAGTGAGACCCTGCATCAAAAAAAAAAAAAAAAGTCACAAGGCAGGGTGGTAGCACTGCTGACTAGTTGGACCTGGCTATACCTACTGAGTTGTCCTGGGAAAACACAAGGTGGTGTACATGCCATCTGGACTTGTGGGAAGTGTGGGGGAGCTTACCCGTTTTTCCTGGAGTTGTAGAAAATGTGAAGCAGTCTACTTAGTGTAGTTCTGGCCACCTCATTAAGATACCTGGCAAAACTTAGCAGAGTATGGATCAGAAGGAATCCAGAAAGATATAGTGGCTCTAGCCTGTGTGCCCTTAGGAATCGTGTATTCCCCTGAGTTAAACTTAGAGCCTCTGAATTTGTGGAAAGGACAGAAAGGAAAGATGTTCTGTTGTGGGGCTGTTCCCAGGCTGGACTTCTTCACACTGAGGCAGTGCTTCCAGTACTGAAATAAGGAACATTGCAGTGATGCCTGGGGTCAGCACATGGCCTTGGTGACATCACAACATGTGCATTTCTCACTGTTCTTAGTTATTTAATTATGGTCTGGTCCGTTGGATTAGAGCCAGATTAAACATCAGTAAATTTTGAGTTTATTATTAAGAAAGAGCAGAGTACTCCTACCTTACTGTTACTTTGCTAGGTGCTAAGAGAGAAATCAGAAAACTTAAGGCATGGATTTTGGTCACAGGGAGCAAAATCTAGTCTTTATTGACTAAGAAGCCTTAAAAACCACGTGACTGTCACATAGTTGCAGACCTCAGGCGAAAAGAAAAAAAATGAACTCTGCTTCTTGGCTGTTTTTGGAGATGGTACATTCAGCTGCCTGGTGTTAAGAGGAACCATATATACAGAAATGAAACCATTGAGGAGATTCCCAGAGCTAACTGCAGGGTGCTGCAGGGATATGGCAACTGAACATCAAGGAACTCGAACAAGACAATGTTTAAACAGGTCAAAATGAAGCAGTCCAAAGCAGGAGTTCTGACTTCTGGTTTCCAGTCTGGCATGGAAGTGGGGTAGAAGTTGTCATTCCTGTTTTTACAGTAAGAAAAAGCTGCACAAACTGAAAATCGGTGCTTTTTTAGCTTCATCAGAGAATTGTCACAGAACAAAAAATTGCCCCCAAAATTGAAGCAAACAACAGTCAAGTAAACAGAATCACAGCTTCTCAGAGCAAAAGACCAGGCGCAGAAGTATCCAGCAGAACCCAGAACCAGCCTAAGAAAGCTTCAGTTAATTGACACATTGCCAGACGCTCAGTGTGGAGAAACTTGCAAGTTACACTCCAGGGGTCCTGTCTTGGGGAGAAGGGGGCACACTTTTGTTTTATTTTCTATGTCTAGGAACCCTGCCAGGTTCTAGCTGTGAAGATCAGGGAACAACCCATTTTACTTGTAACAGGGGAAGGGGAAGGTAGCCATTTAACAGTATACAGGAACATTCAGCCCTCAAGAGCAACTATTTTACCAGAGTCTACCCAATTGGGGATTTATCAGAGCCCAGTTAACTTGAGGGGAAGGAAAAACACTAACACCAACTCCAGATTTTCTGTTTCTCCTAAGCGGAGGAAAAAAAGCTCAGAAGCACCTGTCAAGGTCATAGCCCAGAGGCACAGGCTTACCAAAGACCTAGACTTCATCATAGGACTATAGGACACTTCCCATTCCCTGACAACTTCCCACCACAATAGCAAGGTTCCTGTGTACTAACAGAGGAATACAACAGAAAAAACTGAGCATCTTGGAAGGCTCTAAAGATGCCCAAAGACAACAGGGCAGACAAAACATGGACACTGAGAAAATTTTAGCTTCTGAAAACACTATAGCAAACAATAAAGACAGCTCCATCATTAAAGTTGCCAGGTCAACCAGATGTCCTCTGCAGGTGTTGGCCTTGACTGCCAGCTTGGGATCAGTATGGTTTGCCAGATGGCCCCCACTGGTGCCAGTCTTGGTTGGATTCACCAGATATCACCTCTGAGCTACTGTTTGATTTTTCTATTTCCATCTTTGGGCAGAGAGCTACCATTCTTTATCAGACATGAAATGGTGAAGGCACACAAGCATATTGCTGTCTTTTTTTATTTTTATTTTTTTGCTTTCCTAAATTACTTTTACCAGTGATATATCTTTTTTTTTAACTATTACTTGGAGATAACCAATGGTGTGTCTTGATTGACATCTCATGGAGAAGTGGATGGGGACAATACTGGTTCTGTGGAAAGACTCCCTCCATTAGTGACTTGCTCACAGCTCTGATCTTTCTGTTCCAACACTCTCCCTGTTTCAACAACAGCAACAACATGATAATAACAATCCTCATATACATTGTTCCATTGGGTAATTGTAATTTTTAAAAAATAAATCATTGTTACACCAAGGGCAGTTTCATCACTTTTTTCTGTATAACTTCACATGGGGTCAATCTGTCTTTACAAAAAAAGGGAGAAAAGGAATCCTTGATACTTTCCCCTTCAAGTCAAGCATCTGCTTGTTAAAATACATAGCTCATGTAAAACAGAAAAGATTAAAGAAAATTTTTAAATGAAATTTTAAAACCTTACACTAAAAATACTGCAGTCCATCTCACCCAATATATCATGTCTACCTTTCAGTAACAAAAAATTACTAGGTATTCTAAAAGACAAATAAATCACAGTTTGAAGAAACAGAGCAAGCATTAGAACCAGACTCAGATTTTGCTGAGGTGTTAGAATTATTCAGACTAGGAATTTTTTAAATTCCTATGATTAATATGTAAGCTCTAAAGGAGAAAATTGGACAACAGCCAAGAACAGGTGGGTAAAGCAGAGACATGGAAACCCAAGGAAAAATCAAAAGAAAATGCTAGAAACCAAAGACACCATAACAGAAGTGAAGAATGCCTTCAATGGGCTGGCTCTTCAGTAGACTGGACATGGCCACTGAAAGAATTAGTGAGCTTGAAGAAATGTCAACCAAAACTTCCCAAACTAAAATATGAAAAGAAAAAAGAATGAATAAAAAACAACGGAAGATAATATTCAAGAACTGTGGGACATTTGCAAAAGGCAGAGCATACATATAATGGGAATACCAGAGAAGAGAAAAGACAGGAAATCACAAAAGAAATATTTGGAGCAATATTATGACTGAGAATTTTTCTAAATTAATGATAGGTTCCAAGCCACAGATGCAGGAAGCTTAAACACCAACAGGATAAATAAAACAAAATCTACACTTAGACATGCCATACTTAAACTGCAGAAAATTATAGGCAAAAAAAAAAAAAAATTTGAAGAAACCAGATGGGGATCTGGCAGACACATACCACTTATAGCAGAAGAAGAATAAGAATTACATCAGACTTCCCATAAGAAATCTTGCAAACAAAAAGATGTAGCACAAGATTTAAAGTATTGAAGGAAAAACTCACCAACTTCGAATCCCTTATCTAGTAAAAATATCCTTCAAAGGTGACAGAAAAATAAAATACTAGCCCAAACAAAAACTGAGACAATTTGTCAATGCTAAGGCTACCTTTCGAGAAATGTTAAAAGAAATTATTCAAAAGGAAGGAAAATAATATAGGTCAGAAATTGAGATCTACATAAAGAAAAGAGGATTATAAGGGAAGGAATAACTATAGGTAAAATCTCAGTTGATCTAATAGATAATATTTTGTTTAAAATAATACCAAAAATGTATTGAGTGGTCATAGTACCTGTATAAGTGAAATGAATGACAGCAGTATTATGAGAGACACAAGGAGGAATTAGGAATATTTTGTTATAACCTGTTTGTGCTACCATGGAGTGGCATGGTATTATTTGAAAGTGGACTTGAATTACTTTTACATGTATATCAAACTCAAGAGGAGCCACGTAAAAAAGGAAGTACAGTTATATCACTTAATGTTGGGGATATGTTTTGAGAAATGCATCATTAGGTGATTTCATCATTATGCAAACATCATAAGGGCACTTAAACCTAGATGATGTAGCCTACTACACACCTAGGCTGTATGGTATAGCCTACTGTGCCTAGGCTACACATCTGTACAACATGTAGCTATACTGACTACCATAGAACATTGTAACAAAATGATAAATAGTTGTGTATCTAAACATATCTTTTTTTTTTTTTTTTTTGAAACAGTTTCACTCTTGTTGCCCAGGTTGGAGTGCAATCAATGGCGAGATCTCGGCTCACCGCAGCCAACCTCTGCCTCCCAGGTTCAAGCAATTCTCCTGCCTCAGCCTCGCAAGTAGCTGGGATTATAGGCATGCGCCACCACACCCGGCTAATTTTGTATTTTTTAGTAGAGATGGGGTTTCCCTATATTGGTCAGGCTAGTTTCGAATTCCTGACCTAAGGTGATCCGCCCACCTCAGCCTCCCAAAGTGCTGGGATTACAGGCATGAGCCACCTCACCAGGCCTTAAACATATCTTAAATGCAGTCTCATGTCTCTAATCCCAGCACTTTGGAGGCTGAACAGGCAGATCACTAGAGGCCAGAAGTTTGAGACCAGTGTAGCCAACATGGTGACACCCCAGCTGGGTGTGGTGACACTTGCCTGTAATCCCAGCTACTCAGGAGTCTGAGGCACAAGAATCACTTGAACCTGGGAGGTGGAGGTTGCGGTGAGCTGAGATTGAGCCTCTGCATTCCAGCCTGGGCAACAGAGAAAGACTCTGTGTCAAAAAAAAAAAAAACAAAACACCTTTAGGACTATGTGTCAGAAAAAAAATAAATAAACATATCTAAGCAGAGAAGAAAGTATAGTAAAACTGTGGTACAAAAGGTTAAAAATGGTGCCCCTCTAGAGGACACTTACCTGGAATGGAGCTTGCAGGACTGGAAGTTGTTCTGGGATTGGGGGCCATCAGTGAGTGAGCAGCGAGTGAATGTGAAGGTATAGGGCATTGTTGTGTGCTACTGTAGACTTTGTATAAACACTGAACACCTAGGCTACATTAAATTTATAAAAAGGTATTTCTTTCTTTAATAATAAATTAAACAGCTTTCTATAGCTTTTTAAATTTATAAACTTATTTTTCTTAAACTTTTTTATTCTTTTGTAAACACTTAACTTATACACACTGTACAGTTGTACAAAATTATTTCAAAAATATTTTCTTTATATTTTTATTCCAAAAGTCTTTTTCTATTCAAACAAAAATTTTTATAACTTTTTTTTTTAAGGCAAGGTCTTGCATCCCCCAGACTGGAATGCAATGGCGCAGTCATGGCTTACTGCAACTTCAGACTCCTGGGCACAAATGATCCTCCCACTTAAGCATTCCAGGTAGTTAGGACTCCAGGCATGTGCCACCATGCCTAGCTACTTTTAAAAAATGTCTTTGTAGAGATGGGATCTCGCTCTGTTGCTCAGGTTGGTCCCAAACTCCTCACCACAAGTGTTCCTCCCACCTCAGCCTCCCAAAGATATTACAGGCATGAGCCACTGTGCCCAACCTTTTTAAAAAACTCTTAAAGCTTTTTTGCTAAAAACCAAGATACACAAACATTAGCCTAGGCCTACACAGGGTCAGGATCATGCAATGTCACACTATCTTCTACCTCCACATCTTCTGCCACTGTGCGGCCTTCATGGGCAGTTACATGAATGGAGCTGTCATTTGCTATGATAACAATGCCTTCTTCTGGAAGACTTCCCGAAGGACCTGCCTGAGGCTCTTATTGAGGAGATGTCATTCCTTTTAGAAATATATCCATGGTGGATCTCTTGGTATGTTGCTTTATCATCATAGATTTGCTTATAAGCAGATAATACACTGTGAACATTCCTCAGCATTAATGCAAACCTTTTGATATTGGGGTTTATGTTTTCAGAAGACTTTTTAAGGAGCCTGTTGAGGTCTGCAAAAGCATCTGCTAAACCCTTCACTGGGAATTTTCTTGGGGATTCTATTTCTGTTTCTTCTCCTGCAGTTTCCTTTCCTCATACCTCTTCTTCAGGTATGCATTTCTGTTCCAGTTCCAAGAAAGCCTTATTAGTCAGTTTCTAAGGACATCACTAGGTGTTGAGAATCTTTCGGCTCCAGGATGATCTTACAGGACCACAGGCAGAAAAAGAACAAGGGCAAATAATAGAAAGCAGTAACAAATAGTAGATTATTAGTCCTGCTATATCAGTAATTGCTTTAAAGATAAGTGGTCTGAACTCTAATTAAAAGACAAAGATTGGGGGGCGGATCCAAGATGGATGATCGCTAACATCTCGGGATTGCAGCTCTCAGGGAAGGCGTGGAGAACTAGAGGATGCCACACTTTCAGACAAATTCTGGTCGCTCACGGAGCAGAAGAGCCCCAGTGGAGGAGTCACACGGGTCGCCAGTGCAACTCTCGTGGCCGGCACAGCGGTTTCACTGGCACCTCAGCACGGCAGCTCTCGGAGCAGAGTAAACAGGACCGGCTACCCTTCTGACCGAGGTTTGGAGGACCAACACGGCTCCCCAGCACGACTCCTGAGGCCAGCACAGCGGCTGTGACAGCATCTCGGCGCAGAGTAAATGAGACTGGTTCCCCTTCTGACCGAGGTTTGGAGCCCCGGGAAGGCAGAGTCGCCTACTACGGACACAAGAAGGAAGCCAGACAGGAGAATCCTAGGCAGAAAAGCACCATCAGTCTTAACGCTGCTGTTCTGGCCCCAGGAACTAACAACTTGGACGTCCACTCAAGTGACCTAATCTGAAAGTTGGTAATTTCAAAGTCGACAGGAGGATAAATTTACAATGACGGGAAGAAACCAGGGCAAAAAAGCTGAGAATACTCAAAGTCAGAATGCCTCTCCCTCTAAAGATGATCACAGTTCCACATCAACAATGGAACAAGGCTTGATGGAGAATGAGCGCATCCCAATGACAGAATCACGCTTCAGGGAATGGATAATAAGAAACTTCGGTGAGTTAAAAGAACATGTTGTAGCCCAACATAAAGAAACTAGGAACTTTGAAAAAAGGTTTGATGAAATCCTATTGAGAATAGACAACTTAGAGAGGA
>CAUYOR010162630.1:0-47556 GCA_963573925.1 Callimico goeldii | reverse complement strand
CCAGCTAATTTTTTGTATTTTTAGTAGAGACGGGGTTTCACCATGTTGACCAGGATGGTCTCGATCTCTTGACCTCGTGATCCACCCACCTCGGTCTCCCAAAGTGCTGGGATTACAGGCTTGAGCCACCGCGCCCGGCCTCAGGTTTTTCATTTTTAGAGACAGAGTCTTGCTTTATCACCCAGGCTGGAGTGCAGTGGTGCAGTCTCAGCTCACTGCAGCCTCCACCTCCTGGGTTCAAGTGATTCTCCTGCCTCAGCCTCCAGAGTAGCTGGGATTACAGGCGCATGCCACCGTGCCCAGCTAAGTTTTGTATTTTAAGCAGAGATGGGGTTTCACCATGTTGGCCAGGCTGGTCTCCAACTCCTGACCTCAGGTGATCCACCCGCCTCGGCCTCCAAAAGTGCTGAGATGACAGATGTGAGCCACCGCACCTGGCCCTACCCAGTTTTTATCTCCAGCCTCAGTTTCCCCATCAAAGCACCCCAGGCAGGACTGGGCCAGTTTCCAAGCTAGGCTCTGAGGAGGGCCTAGGAGCACTGGGGAATGAGGCCAGCACCCACCACCCCCGTGTCCCTCCTAGACACGGGCTGCCCAAGCCGCCCGGCCTAGCCGCTGCAGCCCGCGTACCGCTCCTCGGGCGTCTCCACGTGGAAGGTGCGCTCGATGACGGTGGTCCACTGCAGGCAGCGGATGATGAAGGTGTTGGGCCGGGGCCGCTCCGTCTTCATCAGCTGGCACTCTGCGGGCGGGCAGGCGCCTCTGTCTGCATGCGTCCCCCTCCCCTCCCAGGGCCTCACCACAGACCCAGCCACACCGGCTGGGTCCCCTTGCACTCCACCCACCAGGTCCTGGGAAGCCCCATCTCTTCTTCGCTCCAAGTCTCAGTTTCTCGCCTCACAGAGGGGGGCTAGGACCCCCATTCCAGCTCGGACACTCCACTCCAGGTTGAGGCAGCCCCATGGGACATCTGGCCCGGGGTCAGGTCAACCGCACACCATCATCCCCACCTACAGCCCTTCCTTCCTTCCTTCCTTCCTTCCTTCCTTCCTTCCTTCCTTCCTTCCTTCCTTCAGTCTCTGAGCTCCATTGTGTGCCAGGCCTCAGATGAGGGGTATGGAGACCCCACGGAGGGGCTGGCATGAGGCGGACACCTGGGAAATCAGCTTGTCCCCCCTGGTGTAGAAATGTCCTATTTTCCCAAACTCACCCTGAGTACCTGGGAAATACAGCCACCTGGATAACACACACACCTGGAGCACACACACACCTGGGGCACAGCCACACCTGGAACACACATAGAGCACATGCACACCTGGAACGCACACACACCTGGGCAGAGCCACACCTGGGGCACACACCTGGAGCACAGCCACACCTGGAGCACACACACGGCGCACAGCCACACCTGGAGCACACACACACCTGGAGCACACACACGGAGCACAGCCACACTTGGAGCACACACACACCTGGAGCACACACCTGGAGCACAGCCACACCTGGAGCACACACACACCTGGAGCACACACACCTGGAGCACAGCCGCACCTGGAGCACACACACGGCGCACAGCCACACTTGGAGCACACACACACCTGGAGCACACACACGGAGCACAGCCACACTTGGAGCACACACACACCTGGAGCACATGCACACCTGGAACACACACATAGAGCACATGCACACCTGGAACACACACACACCTGGGCAGAGCCACACCTGGAGCACACACACCTGGAGCACAGCCACACCTGGAGCACACACACACCTGGGGCACATGCACACCTGGGGCACAGCCACACCTACAGCACACACCTGGGGCACATGCACACCTGGGGCACAGCCACACCTACAGCATGTACACCCACAGCTGGGGGCTGCGGGAATGCGCAGGGTCCTGAGAGGTGTGAGTGGAGCGTGCAGCTGCTGGGGCTCCTTGGCAGGCTCTGGCCCAGCCTGTGCAAAGCGGGAGGGGGTTCAGGGGCCAGTGAGGGGGCTCTGACATTCCAGCATGGGGCCCTGGTAACCACAAAGGGGCCCAGCCAGGCAGCGAGGGAGCTGTCTTCCAGGCCTTGGGGCCAGGAGAGGGCTCGGGACAAGCCTGGTGGGGAGGGTGGCCTGTGTCAACACAGGCAGGGGCCGTGGAAAGCCGTGTGCAGTCCTGGCACACCCACCTCCATTTAGTCCTGGACAGTCCAGTCTACAAGCTACAAGCTAGAACACCATTCCCAGGGCCAGTCTCGAGCCCACTGCCCCGGAACCCGTCAGCAGGGAGAAGCCCTGGGCAGACCCAGCACAGCCCCCGACCCAGCTCCGCTCCTTGGCCAGGCACTCCACGCCACCCACCGTGTGCCCCTCCAGAGAGCTCCCTTCCTCCGTCCTTCCTGATGCCCTTGGTCTGGGGAACACATCCACAGCATTGCCCCCAGCAAGGGCCAGTCCCAGTGCCGCCAGGCACGCAGGGGGTCCCCAGCCTCTCCCTGATATCTGAAGCCCCCAACCCCAAACAAGGAGGTGCTGGGGAGGGCATGGGACAAGTCACAGTGAGTCTCCTGTGTGGTTACAAGGCTGTCAGGGGATGGGGGCGTCTGCCTTCCTGGTCTTCCCTCAGCCCCAGGGTCCCCTACTCTCCCAGGCTGCCCTGCTGCTGCTGGACCGAGGCTGGAAGAGCCAGGGGAGGAAACTCCGGCTCACAAGAACCAGGTCCTGGTAAGCCCCACCCCCACCCAGTCCCTCAGCCTGGGGCTTTGCAGAGCCCTCTAGAAGCTTCAGGGCGGGCTTTGCGGGCCACAGCCTGCCTAGCAGCCAGGGTGCCAGACTGACCCCACCTCCCCTTATACCTGAGGTACCAAGGCTGGGAGTCCCTCCCTGTCCAGCCTGGAGAGGCACTCCCTGCATTTAACCAGCTCCCAGACTCTGGACCAGAACCTGGGGACCCAGCAGGGGGCAGGGGAGTTAGAGGACCCCGGGCTTCAAAGCTGGGAGGGCCGATGCAGCCCTCGGGGACGGGACCTAGGATCAGCCCTGGCTGAGACAGATCCTGCAGGCCCGCAGGTAACCAGCCCCACCACATAGATGTCCCACAACTGGGCCCTAATTAACCACTCAATCATACCTGCACACCCGGCCTGTCCCTGGCTGCCCCAGGCAGAGCTGGGCTCCAGGGCAGGGACACAGAAAATGGAGACCAGGCTGGGAGGCCCACGTGCCCCCAGCCTCCCACCTAGCAGGGTGCCTGGCCTCCACACCTGGGTCCCTGTCTGACATGGGTCGGGTCGCACCTGCCCCGCTATAGGGAGGGAATAAAGTCACAGCAGGGTGTAGGGACAGCCACATCTCTTTCATTGGATGCTCCAGCCAAGGTCCCCCGCTGGCCTTTCTGCACCCGCCCCTCCTTGGGCAGGGAGGCTTCTGCCTTGCAGCCTGACACAGGGGAAGCAAAGGCCACGCCACAGGGTCTGGGGGCCGAGTCTGTGCAGGGAGAGGCACAAGCTCCTCCTGGGGTGATACCCCCATGTACTCCTGCCCCCTCACCCACGGGGTTTCCCAGGGAGAGGCCCTGATGGGCTCCATCTGCCTGCCTTGGAGGACGGCCCCCGGGTCAGCCATCCACTCTGAGGCCGGGTTCTGCTGTCCCGTGGCTGGACCCTCCAGCCTCCAGAGCAAGGACATCAGGGAACTACTCCATGATCAGCCAGCCTTGGGCCTCGGCCCAGAGACCTCCCCACCCCCGCCACCCAGCCAGCCTCAGCCTTGGGACTCACCCAGAGACTCCCACTCAGCCAGCCTCAGCCTTGGGACTCACCCAGAGACCCCCACTCAGCCAGCCTCAGCCTTGGGACTCACCCAGAGACCCCCACTCAGCCGGTGCACATTCCTCATTGGCCCAGGACACGGAGGCTGCAGGGCACCCCACTGTGGGGCCTGGTGGGTATAAAGGGCTCCAGCCAACTCCCAAATCCAAACCCCGAGAGGCCAGGGGGACACTCACGTGCCACAGAGAAGTTGTTGAGGGGGGCCTCGCGT
Organism: Callimico goeldii; assembly: GCA_963573925.1. Lineage (NCBI taxonomy): Eukaryota > Metazoa > Chordata > Mammalia > Primates > Cebidae > Callimico > Callimico goeldii. Next base: position 43,524 of record CAUYOR010162630.1, on the reverse strand, counting down.
TGGTCCACGTCCTGCGGCCGCTCTTTGTAGCCAATGAAGGTGCCGTCATTCTTGAGGAGGAAGTAGCGTGGCCGCCAGGTCTTGATGTACTCCCCTGCAGGGGAGCAGGCGGTGAGGGCCACGCACACTGCCCGTCAGACCCCCGCCGCGCAGCCAGGCAGCAACCGGGTGTGCCAGGGCACATATGCCTGAGACGCCTGAGTCCCCGGGAACAGGCAAGGGGTGGGGTGTGTTCCTTAGGGCCAGTGACAGAAACGGCCCTGGGTCAACGGGAAGGCAGATTCGCCCCACCACAGCACCCTCTTGGAAGAGCCATCCCTAGCTGTGTCTGAAAACGGGCTGGGCCAGCTGGACTCAGGGGATGGAGAGCCATTGACAGGAGGCTGGAGGAGGTCTGGGCCAATCCACATGGCCTTCCTGGAGGAGGAGGCACCAGCTATGGCTGCAGGGGCTGCAGGGATGAGAGCATTCCCGAATCAACCAGGGTTGGCCAGGTGGCGACTGCACGTGACAATGACACGTGTGGGCTGCCCAGCACAGCTGTTGGCCCCTGCCCACCAAGAGGATGGAGCATGGCATCCGAAGTGAGAGGTCAGCACCACTGAGACCGAGGGCCGGGATCCCGGGACAGGACCGGCCGCTGCTCTGACAGCGCTCCCTGTCTTAGGGGCCTGGAGCACCATCCTGGGCACTGCCAGGGAAGCCAGACCCAGAGGTGGCCCAGCCAGCTGGGCAGGGGCCCCGGCACAGGGGTGTACAGGCTGCGTCCCACCCGTGGGTCACTCAGGTGCACGGAACGCTTTCCCCCAAGTCTTGCAGCATCAGCCATACACACTTCAGAATCAGAGCAGCTGTCCCAGTGACAGTCCAGCAACAACCATTTTTCATACTGACACTCGGAAAAAAATGTTCCACTTACATTTTGCCAAGCAAGGAATTTGAACAACGGGGAACTTACTAATGAGGCAACGGCCTCATCGGAGAGGCCGCTGGGCAGGGTAAAGGGTTGGGGGTCCCTGAGCTCTGGGGCCTGGGTTTTCCTATCAACCTGAGCCCAGACAAGGACACCTGGAGGGATGTGGGGGACAAGCAATTGTCCCATCACCAGACCACCCACCCCCAGCCCTGCTCAGTCCACATGGTGAGTGCAGACGCACCCAGCCCTCCCTGGTGCACAGGTCAAGTCCCAGCACAGCAGCGGCCCAGGGAACTCAGAGGGCACGGGTCCCGGCATCCCTGCAGGCAGGGCATTCTCCTTCCGGGGAGCCACAGGCAGTTTTCACTATAAGACGTGAGCCACCAGGGCTTCACAAATGGTCACCCCAGGCCAGGTGACCTCTCCCTCCTCCCCAGTCCCGGCTGCCCGATGCCCCCCTCCCCAGCACCACAGGGCATGGCCTCCACGGGACCAGCCCTCGCTCTGCCAGATCCAGGGCCGCTGGGGGGATGCTGGCAGCGAGGGGGACACCCCACCCAGCAGGGCTTGAGTGTGGGGAGAGGCTGTTGTCAGCTCTGGGGTGGACCCAGGAGGGGACAGTCAGAGCCCACCCGTGGCAGCCTGACACCTCCAGAGGATGACACATGCCCAGTCGCAGGGAGAAGGCTCGAGCTCAGAATCTGCCCCTGTGCCGGGAGCACTCACCAGGGGGCTCACTCACCCACTCCGCTGAGCCCTCCATGCCCCTGTCGGGCTGCCGGGCAGGTGTGGTCTTGCCACCCTTGGGCACCAGCTCCAGCCCCTGGCCATGAGGACAGTGGTGCTGGCCCCTCCACTTGCGCCGTCCTGTGCCACCCCAGTCCTGGAGCTGGGAGTAGTGGGGCTCTGGGGCACCTGTCGTCGGGGCTGGCCGCCCACTCCCGAGTATGCACACACACGGACATACGTGCCAGGCAGCTCTACCCCGCCTCCCAGGTCCCCTCCCCCAGCCACAGGGCTCTGCAGGGGCAGCGGGCAGGCAGGGGGCTCTCAGTGAGAGCAGAGCAGGCTCAGGGGGCTGCACACGGCCCACCCCACCCGTCCCCCATCCTGGGCCACCCCGCCGCTCTCGCCCACCCGCCTGTGTGCCAGTCTGGAGCTGTCGGCCCCTGATGGAGTGCCTCCCATCCTGCCAGCTGCCACTCCCCAGGACGCTAACTGAGCAGGAAGACTGATGAGCGCCCAGGCCCAGCACCCCGGAAACCCATCTTGATCCACCAACTGCTGCAGGCCCCCCCTGTGCCCAGCACGGCCCCTCGCTGAACCCGTGTTCACAGTCCACGTGCCCAGCCCCAGGCTGTGGAAGCTAGAGCTGGGGGTGAGGGAGGGGCAGGCCAGGATGGGCACTCGCCAGGCGTGGGGGGTAGGAGAGGGCAGGTACCCAGCCCGGAGTACTCCTGGGAAGACCTGGGGTGGGCAGAGACCCAGCTGCACCCTGGGCTTTCAGTACCTTCCCCTCGCCTGGTCCCACAGACCCAGGGAAAAGACAGGAATCAGGGCCTGGCCCAGGGCGGGCCCAGGTATGAGTGAAGGCTCCTCACTCAGCCTTTGCCGTCGGCAGCCCAGCCCCCACCCCAGCCCCAGACCCATCCAGGTGAGGAACAGGATCCCCAGGGACCTAGGAGAGGGGCTCCAGAGACACAGGTCTCTTTCTTCACCTCCCGCCTACAGGGCCAGCCAGGCGATCACTTGTGGGGGTGTCAGCTGCGGCCCGGGCCGTGGCTTGCATCTTAACGAGTTCAGCCCAGACAGGATGCTGGGTGGGCGGCCAGCCCCGACAACAGGTACCCCAGGGCCCCACTACTCCCAGCTCCAGGAACGGGGTGACACAGGATGGCACAGTGGAGGAGCCAGCACCACTGTCCTCGTGGCCACAGGGCACCTGCCTACTAAGGGTCCCTCAGGAGGGTGGGGGCACAGACGTGGAGTCCTCTCCTTCGCTCTCCTGAGGGTCCCCTGGGGTGTGGGAACCTGTCACCCAGGCCTTTCTGGGGTTCCCCACCCTGTGGTGGTCCTCAGGTGCCCCCCATTCGAGGCAGGAGTAGAGGCCGCTTGGAGAGGCATAGAGCCAGTGCTGCCATCCCTCCCACCCCACCCACCTGCCTGCAAAGCGAGGGCACCAGAGTGGGCACAGACCCCCAGGGTGCCATGCCAGGCCCTCACTCCAGATGGGTACAGGCAGGCACCAAATGGGGAGCGCTGAGCATGCCCCGCCCACAGCACAGAAGTCCACACACAGCCAGACCCACCCCTGCCAGGAGCCACTCCCAGGACAGTGCAGACCGCCCGGCACCCAGGCCCAGGGGGCTCTTCAGCCCCCAACTCTCACACCCCAGGACTTGGCACAGGGACCCCCAAGTCCCCAACCACTGCACATGCCTCAGACCTGGAACCTAGAGCTGGCAGCAGCCCTGTCCTGGGCCTCGGGTCTGATCCTGGCAGCAAAGAGGGCTTGGTGCCCCTTCAGGAATGTCAGCAACTCTGGGTAGGGGTCCCTGTCCAGGAGTCATGAGGGGAAAGTGGAGGACGGCAGTGGGAACCAGTCCCACCCTCCTGTCCCACTACTGGCCCCTGGGGCGGGGGAAGCAGCAGCTCCAGGCCCACCTACAGGGTTCTCTTGAGGCCAGCCCTGGGCCGGGTGGGAGCCACCCTGAACTTTAACTCTGTGGCACTGCCCTCCCCCTCCAAGACCAGGTGCTGTGAAGCCACAAGGGAAGGGGCTCCTGTGCCCGACTGAAACCCATAACCCTCCCTGCCAGCCATACACCCATGGCCCAGGGCTCTAGGCGTGGAAGGTGGCTGCCCTCAGTGGGGGGTAGGCCAGACTCCTGTGGCCTGCCTTTGGGGGAACAATGGAGCCCAGCCTCCCCCGACTCCTCCTGCACCTCCTGGGCCCCACAGCCCCAGCCCTGGTCCCTTCGGCATCCCTGTGTCCTGCGTGGCTCTCTGGCAGGAGTGAGCTTCCATCCCCAACCCCGCTCATCCCCACGAAGGGACTGAAGCACCCCCAAGGAAAAGGGTTTCCTCCCCAGCAGTTCTGGACAAAGTGCCAGGGTACTGAGAGGAAGCTGTTCCCGCGGACAGACACAGGCAACAGCCCACCCTCTCCTCGCCTCTCACACACGTGCGCCCCAGCCACACTGAGTCAGGCCCCCAAGGCAGCACCCACGAAGACCTGGGGGCTGGGATCTCGTGCCACGGGCAGGCCTGGATGGACCCCAGGGCCGGCTGGTGGGCTCTCTGTACCCCAGGACTGACTCGAGTCCTCCTGAGCCACCAGGTACGTCCACCCTCCAGGCCACTATGTCCTCAGCTCCATGAACATTCTAAGCCCCCAGTTCTCAGGAAACTGCTGGATAAACACTTCGCAGAGCCGGTGGTGGCAGCAGCTGGCAGAGTACCAGGCAGCACCGAGCTGCTTCTCCACAGCGAAGTGAGCCCAGCAGGCCCGGGGAGCGGGCGCCAGCTGACAGCAGGCACCTCGGTCCCCACCACCGACACATCCATCGCCCCGACAGCTGCCGGGCGCCCATTTACCTTCTCCAGCACATTGAGCAGACGGCCCCGCTGACGGCAGCCCGTGAGGGGCCCGCGACCCACCCTCCCTGCCTGCCAGGAAGCCGCATGGCTCACCGCGAAGGGCCTGGCCCGGGAGTCCACACCCCTTTACCAGCAGCCCTCGGACCCTGTAAACAACCAGGCTGGGGGCGGACGCCGGGGAGGGGCTGCACAGAGGGGAGGCTGACCCCACTCCGGTGGAGCCCCAGGTCTGTGGGTGAAATACACCCACGCTCCTCCCAGCACAAGCCCTTCTGCACGAGTGGAGGTGCCCATTCCTGACTGGCAGGCAGGCTGGCCAGGCTCATCATGCCCACCAGCTCCCTGGGGAAACTGAGGCTTAGGGGAGGTGACCCTCAAGGTCACAGAGAGGCAGTTCACAGCCAGAGACCCCAGGTCCTGCTGCCCAGGCAGGGATCATAAGCTGACACAGACTGCAGGTTCTTCACAGCCGTCAGCTCCAGCAGGCCCAGCCTGACACACACGCAGCGGAAGGAACGCGGGTGCAGGCAGGGGGCACTGCCATTGACGCCTCCACCTCACTGAAGCACAGCTGGAGGCGCCGGGTCCCTCTTCCTGCCGCTCCAGACAGCACCCAGCTCTCAGCTTTCCATTCTCCCGGGCTCTGCTGGGGTGGGGTACTGGACCTCCCTGGCGCTGCTCCTGACAGACCACCTGAGCCTGGCCGTCCGACCCTCAGGCACTGCCCATCGCCTGCCCCTCGGGCTGGCAAAGGCACCCCACCTGCCACACAGCCATCCATCGCAAAGCCCACCCGGCAATCCCGAGACCCTGTGGATCAGGCCCTGAGCCATGTCCCTGTCCCCCATCTCATTTTTGGTGCCCCCAACCAAGCTCCACCGTGTCACGGCCCACCTGGCTTACTCAGGACCCCTGCAGATGAGGCTCCGGCCCCTCCCTGGCACCTCCTGCTCCGGCCCCGCCCTCTCCCTGAAACCCCAGCGGGCTTTGCCAGGCGCACTCCACCCGCTGGGCTCCTAGGGCCCTCACCCTCACTCCCCACGTGGGAGGAAGCTGGGCATGAGGAAGGCACGCAGCGCCTGCTAGGAGGGCGGGCTGGCCACAGTGTCCCACATGTACATGCTGCCCTGGGGAAAGGAAGTGGAAACAGACACAGGCGCCTTCTGGGGCTCGGCCAGGGGCACTCAGCCGTGCCCACACGCCCCTCCTCCCTTCTCTCCCGGGCCGGGCCCCTGGCGGGTGAACGACTCCAGTACTGGCCTCCTAATCCAACACTCCAGGAAAAGTGCCTGCACTGCTGGGGGAACTAGAGCCCAGTGGTGGGGACCCCATCCTCCACACCAGTCGTGGGAAGCACCCCCTAGAGAGGGGCCTTCCTTCCACCTCCCTACCACTGGCCGGCCCTTGTTTCTGCCCTAACTTGGAGCCACACCAGAGCACAGCCGGCTGAGTGCGCCTTCTGAGTCCTGGCTTCACCCCCACACCCAACCAAGCTCGTGCAGCTCCACATCTCCGCGCCCTACACCTGGCGGCTGTGTCCCTGGCCAGCGGAGGGGCCCCTCCGCATTCTCCAGGCCCAGAGGGTGTCTCCACCCCTGGGATCCCACTAAGGGTACCACCCTCAAGGGCCCTGAGCTGGACCAGCAGCCGAAGGCCTGGGCGCCCCAAGGATCCCACCCCAGAGCCCCGAGCACTGGCAGTGGAGTCACCAACGAACTCCCAGCCCTCTCACCGCCAGTGTTTCTGAAATCTGAACTGATCATTTCTTAAGGTTCAAGGAAAACACACCTGAAGGCAGTGTGGCAGGAGGGAACTCCCGAGGGGGATGAGGAAGCTGGGGGCCTCGGGCTCGTCCAAGGGCTCCATCCTGGCCTGGAGCCCCAGGGAGCCCCAGGGCTGGCTGCCAACCTGCCCGGGGCCCAGCATCAGGCAGGGGGAACCTTCTCCTGAGGCCTTGGGACTGGGCCCAGGTGGTTCGAGCCACAGGAGCAGCAGGCGTCTGCCCACCCACTGCGGGTTGGGGAGCAGGTCCAGAGCCACAGCCGCCAGGCTCCAGCAAGGGAGGGCCCGATGGCAGGGTGCTGGCCCCAAGCCGGGCCGGGTGTGCCCAGGCAGAGGGGACGCCAGCAGCCGCTGCGCCAGTTCCCGCCGCTCGCCCTCACGCAGGACTTCTAGGAACCCGGCCTGATGCAACCCAGCCAAGCCACCGCTGACCACGGAAGGTGTGCAGGGCCTGGGCGCCAGCACAGGAGCTGATCCCCCACCTCTGTCCCCTCCTTCCTGGCCTCAGTTTCCCATTTCCCGGAGTCCACCCCCACAGGGCATTCCTGTCCAGAGAGGGCCAGCGACCAAGAAGCAGATGGAGGAAGAGCCGCCCACTCAGGAACCGCCAGGCATGGGGCTGAGGTCCAGGGCTGGGGCCAGCGGTGACCCGGCACCCCCACTCAAGGCCACCTCAGCTTCCTCTTTTGTTGTTTTTGAAGAACTCAATGAGCTCCCAAACAGGAACCTCCCCAGTACCGGCGGCCTCCACCACAGCCAGGCCACGACCTCTACCAGACTGTGCCTCCTGCCCCACACCGGGTGGGTCCAGGGCTGTCGGGACTCCCACCCTCTGCCCAGCCTTCCCCAAAGGGGCCGCTGGGGACCCTCAGTGCTCCCTCGGAGATGCGGAGCTTGGCACTAACCAGCCGAGGACCATGAGAGTCAGACTGAAGCCACCGAGACACAGCCTGGGGCTGACCCTCATCTGACAGCCTGGGAAACTGAGGCCCAGGAGGCACAGACAGCCTTGGCCTGGAGCCCACAAGTTTCCCACAGGCCGAGGGGAGGGTCCGTGCCCTCCCTCAGGGTCCTGCAGGGGCCCTCATCACGAGGGGCAATGAGCAGCCTCCATCTGTACACAAACAATGAGCCCGGGGGCCCTCCCAGCAGCTGATCTCTGAGTGGGCTGCACCCCACCTCATGCAGGGACCCCAGGACAAGCTGGCTGACTGAGCGGCAGCTGGGGACACAGTGGGGGTCTGTCCACTCACCAACACGGAGTAACACATGGGGTGAAGCCACTCTCTCCCCGCCTCGGTGCCCCCACATGGGGACAGCCAGTGCCAGAACCTCAAGAAGTGGGGAGGGGTGGGAAGGAGGCCTGGCCCAGGCACCTGCTTGGGGTCAGGGACTGGCCTCCATACTCCCCACTGGGATGCCTGGGGCTAACTGAGCAGGAGTGGTGAGGGGCTGCCCTGAGGCCTGGATTACAGGGTCTGTGCCAGGCATGGGCCTGGGCTAGGGCATGGCAAGGACTCAGATGTCCGGATGCTCCATGAGCTGCATGAACACGAGGTCCCATGTTGCCCGGGCCCAGCCAGGCACGGAGACCCACGGCTTGGACACGCCTCCCACATATACTCAGGAGCATCTGCCCAGCCAGGCACGGAGATCCACGGCTTGGACACGCCTCCCACATATACTCAGGAGCATCTGCCGCAGAGACCCACAGACCGCTTCTCTCAATCCCCGCCCACTCGGCCTTGGCCTGCCGGGTCACGGCCTGTCGAAGGCAGCCAGGCCTGCCGCTCAGGTGGCGGGCAGCCTGAGGGAGTCCAGGAGGTGCCCCTGTGGCCAGCACCCACTCCCAGCCCAGGCCCAGGCCAAGGCCTTTCTCAACAGCCCAGAGACCCTCATCCTGGGCCCCAGTGTCCCAGCCACCCTCCTCTGCCCACTCCTGACCCACCTGGTCCAGCCAAGTGGATTGGGGACACTCAGGAAGACAACTGCCAGTGGGCAAGGACAAGCCCCCAGGGCTGGGACAGGGCCGCTCTGCGGGGCCGGGCGGCGGCCAGGGTGATGTGGGGCCCCCAGGAGCGCTGGGGCAAGCAGGCGAGGTGAACAAGCTGCTGGAGGAGAGTCCCTCAAAAGAGCCGCCCAAGGAAGGAAACTGCAGGCGGAGTTCAGCCAGACCTGCGCCCTGGCCCCGGGTGGACTTTTCTAAACCCTCAACCTTCAAAAATCAGGAGAGTTCACACAACAGAACACATCTGAAGACACAAACGTCGGAGCCGCACGGAGCCCACCAGGCCCGGCCACCGATGGCCACAGCTGAACTGCGGCTGCTTATCCCGAGACAGCCGACACAGGGGGACGTCCGGCCCTGTCCCCACAGGCCCCGCTGGCCTCCTCACCAGCTGTGCCCTCAGCAGCCTGAGCTCACCCTCCAGGAGCCACCTCCCTGTTAGATGTCAGGCCCAGAGGCCTCGCCTGGGTCCAGCCACAGGTCCACGTGGGCCTGGAGCTGGAACAACCGTGTCCTCATGCCAGGTCCCTTCTGCCCCTGAAGCTCCTCTGACCCAGAGCACACACATCAGAACAGAAAGCAGCCTGGGCCACTCCCCAGAGACGACACCTGCCTCCCAAGGGGCAGGAGAAGGAGCTGGGCCTGGGGTCTGCAGACACGGCCACCCAGCCGCTCACACACAGGGCATACCCACCCCCACTCATCTCAGCGGCCACAGCACCCCTGAAGGCACCATCACGTCATGCGTGGCCAGCCCAAGCAGCCGTGGCGGAATTGTCGCCTGGGAGTTCAGCTGAGGACCAACGTGCCCCAGGCCATGGCCGTGGGGAGTCCTGGCAAAGGAGACGGGCAAGGGCCCACTCCGGGACAGCGCCCTAACCTGCGAGGAAAGTCCAGGAGCAGCAAAGGGCACCTGCAAGGGGCTGCGGCTGGGCCCGGAGGACAGTCACTGCAACTCTCCCTGCTTCCCGCCCCCAGCCAGGCCTGAGCCCTGTGAAGCAGGGGTGGGCGCCGCCCAGCACAGCCCTGATGGGGACACTGAGGCAGCTGGCACCTCCAACCTGTGTTGTGGGTAGGCTGGCCCTGCCAGCAGGATGGCAGAACACATCTGCAACACACAGGGAGTGGGAAAACCAGGCAGGCCCTGGAGGACAGGCTTTCCTCGACAAGCAGGGCCAGCCTTGCAGGTGGACGCCCGCCTGCTCTCGGCAACAAGAGAGGCCATGCCTGCCAAGGGCATATGTCACATCCACACTCCCTCGCATCCTCAGTGCCCACTATACCAGGGATGGGGGAGGAAGAGCTGCAGGGAGAGGTCCAGGGCCCTCTCTCCTGGCCTGAGGCTGGGGGCCAGGCGACAGAGCCCAGAGGCTGCAGACACTGGCTGGACCCCAACTCAGGGACCCCACAAGCCATTCTCCACTCCACAAGGTGTCCCTCCCACCATTGCACCCTGGTGTAGATGGGGAAACTGAGGCCTGAGGCGCTATATGAACTTGCCCTTGGAAAGGGACACAGTGGTGGAGTGGCAAACAGGGCTCAAACTCAGCTCTCTGGACGCCCCACTGGGCCTGATGTCCCGTCCCCGCCAGGCCCCTCCTGAAGGCATGACCTGAGCAGAAAACTGAAACTCACCCAGGCCTCAGACAAGTACCCCGGCCTGGGCCCAGCTGGCTGATGGGTGCCCCAGTAACTGGGCCTGGGCCCCTGGGCAGTCGAGGCCCTGGCATCTCCTGGGTCAGCCCTGAATCCAACAGTCCGTCAACAAACAAACATTTGCCAAGGAGGAGGAAGCAGTGGCTCCAAGCAGCAGGGCATGCGGGACACAGAGAGACAGGGTAGGAGCAGGGGGTCCCCGACACCAGAGCGCTGTGAGGCAAGGCAACAGAGCACCTCCAGGCACAGGGAACAGGACTCCTGGGGAACAAGCAGGGACCTTCTGCCCCTGGGGGGGATGGAGAAGGTATGCTGGGCAGGAAGCCACGCCAGAAGTTCCCCAAGGACTGCAGGCTCTGCAGCCTCCTCGTCTCTGTCTCGAGGTCCTGCGTGCCATCCTGGTAGCTGCCCACTCGAACACTCCAAACCCACAGCTGACCACACCCCCCAAACCCCTGGCATCTCATCTTGGTCACTCCTTCACCCCACTCCCAGGCTCCTGTGGCTTCCCAGGCCTGTTCTGCAGTGAGCTCCTATACATCCCACAATGCCCCATCTTGTGACACCCACTTTTGCCAGTCTCCGCTGTCTGCTCCAGCTGTGTCTGGGGTCTCCCCACTAGCATATGTGAAATCCATCTGCTAGAGGGTGTATGTAGAGAGGGATGGGCTGCTGGCATGAGATCACTAGAACTTAGGAGGGAACAGGTCTGGAAAAAGAAGTCAGGATGGGTGGACTGATCCCACCCTGGGGCAGAAGGTGACTGCCCCAGGTCCAAAGGACCTGGACCTGAACCGGAACCTGCCCCGGCGGGACAGAGGAGTCAGACAGCCATCCAGCCTCCTCTGCACCCCACTGAGCATGGACGGTGGGCAAGGCAGAAGGGCCTGCACAGGGTTGGAAGGGGTGGGGCTGTGGCCCGGGCTCCCATCCCACCAGTTCCTGGCCAGGCCCCCTCGGCCAGCACCCTCTCCATGGGCGGCAGGGCCAAATGAGGAGGAGGACTCAGGGGCTGGCGGGGCCTGGGCTCATGCAGCTCTGCAGCTCCAAGGCAAACATGCCCTGTGCCCATGTGGTACAGATTCCCCCCACCCCCAAAACTCAGGCCTGAAGCAGGCACCAGGCCAAGCCAAGCAGCCCTGCCCTGCCCTCAGGAGCCCTTGGGCAGTGCCCCGGGCCGCCAGCGTGCCGAGCGCTGGAACAGCCCAGTGTCCTCACCGCCTTCCAGGAAAGAGAGGCTGGCAGCAGCTCCCCTGCCTGCGGGGGCCTGCACCAGGAAACCACTGTGATGGCCGGCCCTGCACGGGGCCTCATCCTCCCAGCCTCCCTAGGCCGGGCCCTCCAAGCTATGGGAAGACATGGGGCCCCAGATACTCACCCTAGGCCAGCCAGGAGCCCCGGGGGGGGGCGGGCAGCCTGTCCCAGCCAGCAGGCCCAGGCACAGGCACTCAGACCCCGAGGCCACCCCCGTCCCTCCCTCCCCAGGCCCAGCCCCGGCACTGACCTCGTTTGTGCAGCCAGCCCTCCTTCACAATAGCCACGTCGCTCATGGTGCCCGAGTCTCCCTCTACGCTCACGCGCACCTCTCAGGCCGGTGATCCCCAAGCCCAGCTGACCTGGCCACAGCCTCTGGGAGAAGTAAAGGAAGTTGTGTATGAGGCCGTGCCTGGCCAAGGGCAGCTCCTCGCCCCGCATGAGCCCGAGACCCCCCCGCATGCGCCTGGGGCTCCACCGCACCTGCCTTCCCAGGGGAGCTGCCATCCCTCTAGGCTCTCTGACCCCCATGTGCCGGCCTGCCTTACCTCTCCCCAAAACACTCAGGCTGCTGAGTGTAAAATCCATGTAATTGAACAGTTTCCTGGCTCGGAGCCCCCGGCCCCTGCCGCTGTCGCCACCCCCAACAGCCAGGCCCTGAGAGCTGCTGCCTTGCTCACCCCCCTTTCCCACCTCCCCCTGCCTTTAGACAAATCGCCTCTATCCTCAAAAGGCCCTCCCAGCCTCCCTAACCTGCTGCACCAGCTGACAGGCTGCCTCCTCCAGGCAGCCCCTTTCACCATCTTGGCCCAGGCTGGCTCAGCCTTCCCTAAGCCCCTGGTGACGGATGGCCGCTGCCTGTGGTGTTCCTCCCCATGGATCCTGGGACAGAGCACAGGGCTCCTCCCTGCTCCTCAGACCAGGAAAGCAAAGAAACTCAGACATGAAGAAGGCAGGACCAGGATGCAGGCTGCTGGCGCAAACGGGAGCCCAGAGCCCTCCGGGGCGATCCCAAAATCCTCCCGGGAGAAACCCCAGGCCCCTCCTAAACCACAGCGCCCCTGTCGGTCTGAATCTGGCTCATTCATTTGACCAACGTGTACCAGGCGTTTTGCCAGGCCCACTGCCGGGCGCTGAAGACACAGAGGTTCAGACAAGTCCGTCAGTGAGGAGCACCCAGTCCAGGGTGCTTACAGACCCGTAATTACAGCAGTTGGGAGGCAGCAAGTAAGTGGAGGAGCACTGGACAGTGCCCTCCAGCAGTGCCCACCTGTAGTGCCCACCCTGTAGTGCCCACCAGCCAGCCCTCACCTGAGCACACTTGGGCCATTGATCCTGTATGGCTTCCTCATTTCCCCTCTGATGGATGAACTCCTAGGCATCCCTCAAAACCCAGTTCCCATATCACCAACTCCAGACATCCCCAGAGCATGTGGCATGCTCTTCCTGTGAACAGTCCTCTGCTACCCTTCCAGAGGGGCCTTCCTGAGGGGAGGAGGGTCCTCTCTGGGACCTCTAGGCCAGGCAGAGACCCCTGGCGACCTCTCTCCCTCCCGCCAGGCCCCCTTTCTGGCCTCCTGAGGCACGGGCTGGAAACCCAGAGGGTTGCTTTGTACTGATGGTCTCAAGCCAAATTTAGAATGGCGGGAAGGCCCACTGCTTTCTGTCTAATGCCAAGACAGGGAAGACCACACCTTGCCCGAAGAGGGAAGTGCCCAAGGGCTCAGCAGGACGGAAAAGCAGGCCAGACCCCAGGAAGGTACCGCAGGACGGCGCCAGCCACAGGCACAGGGGGCCCTGACGACACCGAGTGGGCGTGGCCTGGAGGCAGAGGGCTGGACTCAAAGACCTCTGGATGTCCCCCCACCCCCAGCCCCGCCCGGGCCTGAGCCCCTCCAAGGCCTGCTGCTGACAGTCGGACAGCTGTCCAGAGCCATGTGTAAAAATACATCTGCGCACACACGGGGGTGTAGTCTGCACAGAAACGTACACGCCAGGCCGGCGCAGGGCTGCCTGCGGGGCGGGGGGACCCCAACTTCCCACGGTCTGTGTACCTGCCTTTACCATAAGCACATATTCTTGCTACTATTAAGATCACAACTTAAAAATGAAACTGCTGTTTCGAAAGGTCTCCGTCTGCGGCGTGTGAGAAGTCCATACGGCTGGAGAGCGAGCCAGGCCCTCTGTCTGGATGAGGGACTCGAAGCAGTCGAGAGAAGCCCCTGGAGCAAGGCCAAGGGGCCCGGGAGTGAACGTGGGGCCGGCTCTGGCCACGGGGCAGGGGCCCAAGCCCACCGTTCCCCACAGCGGCACTCGGGCCGTCCGCCCGGACCAAGCTCGCCAGCGCCCCAGGACACTCAATCCGAGGGGCAAGCCCAGCTCCCTCCAGCCCCCGGGCTCTGGGATGGGCGGGCAGGGCCTCCAGGGCCCACCCGAGGCAGGAAGCAGTTCCGGGGCCAGGAGGGTCACGGTCCTTTGTGGCTGGCCTGGGTCCCCGCCAGCGCAGACAACTTTGTGTCCGTGGGAAACGAAGGCTCCTTCCGGGGCCCTCCCACAAACCCGAAGGCCGGCCGGGCCGAGCCCTTCTCCCAACCCCGGGCACCTCCGTGGGGAGCCCCACGGCCCCAGCCCCAGGCCCGGCAGCGCCCTCCTCCGGGCCCCGGCCTCGCCCGGCGGGGCGGCCTCCCCAAGGTCATGCGGGAGGCCGGGGCCGGCAACCTGCACCCCCGCGCCCGGCGCGAAGCCGCCCTCCCGCGGCCCGGCCCGCGCGCCCTCCCCGCCCAGGCCGCTCGGCCACTTCCTGCTCCGGCTCCTCCATTCCGGCGGCGCCGCGGCCCGAGCGGCCGCGAACAAAGCAGCCCGGCCCGCGGGGACGAAATCCGGGCCCGGGCGGCCGCGGCGGGAGGGCACTCACCGGGCGGCCGCGTCCGGGCGCGAGCGCGGGCCTAGCCGGGCCGCGGCCTCCGGCGCCCGCCGCTCCGCATCCCCGCGGGCCGGGCTGGGCGGGGCCGGGCTGGAGGCCGCGGCGGGCGGGTGTTGCTCGAGGCCGGGCCTCGCGTGCCGCCGCCGCCCGGTGCCCGGCGCTCGGTGCTCGGCCGCTGCTCGCGTCCTCCGGGCCGCGCTGGCTGCGCTGGGCCGGCCGCCCGCCGCGCTCGGTCCCGCCGCCGCCGGCCCGCCCTCTCCCCGCCCCACGCCCGGAGCCGCCCGCCCACATCCGCCTCCGCCGCCCGGGGGGCCCCCACCGCGCCAAGGCCCGCGGCCAAGGCGGAGTGCGCCCGGGGAGCGCGCGGCGCGGCGGGGCGGGGGCGGCCCCTGCGGCCTGGGGCCCGGGGCCTGGGCTGCGCCGCTAACGGAGCCGGCCACCAGCCAGCCGGTCGGGGGCCACGCCCTCTCTGGCCTCAGTTTCCCTAGCTGTAAAGTGACCGGCGCTCCCGGGCTCACTCTGCCCTGACCCCACTAGAACGGGCCCGAGACCGGTCAGGGAGGAATCCCGGACTTCGGCCTCACTGCCGGGGGTGGGTTAGGTTGACTTGAAGGCTGTGCCCCACGTGTGCGCTGCCCCACTCTTGGGGGCGAGGAGGGGAGGCCGAGAGTGTCCTAAGAGACCCAGTCCCGGGACCTCGTGCCTCTGGGGAAATGCGGGAGGGTGCCAGGACGGCAGGTCAGCTGGAACGGGCTTCCAAGGAGCAGGAAGGCTCGGAGGGGACTCAAGCGTTCACCTAGGCGCCAGCAGCTACACTCGCAAAAGGGGGGCCTGGCTGGGGTCTGGGAGAAGAGGGGCACACCTTGCCTGGGTCCCATCTTGAGCTGGGAGCAGACACCAGCCAGAGGAGGGGTGGTGTCTAGGATGGGCTGTGACAGCTGAGAGCCAGGACCCTCCCCGCTGAATGGCCTTGGTGGGCCCCAAAACCGAGTCGGAAGTCCACCGGGAGACAGATGGCCCCCGTATGGAGTGAGTGAGGGAGACACAGACTGCTTTCTCCTGCACACTCACAGGACACTGCGGGTGACTCCCACCCCGACCCCTTCCTCGCCAGAAGTTCCCCAACAACTGCCCCTCCCCCATTCCAGAGGCCCAGAGTTGATAATAACCCTTTTGTAAAAGTGAGACTCTTTTGAGTTACCTTCCTGAGGCTGCTAAGTATTGGAGTGGGGGAGCATTTTTATTTTCAGCCAGAGTGAGTTCAGCTGGCAGCAGGAGGCGGGTGGGGGAGGAGATGCAGGCAGAGGCAGCAGGTTCGGGCCTCAGCGCTCAGCACAGAGTCTGCAGCCAAAACTGGGGCTCCATCCCTGCCTCCTGGGGCTGACCAAGAGAAGGACACTCCTTAGAGAAGGACTCTCTCCGGCCAGGCGCGGTGGCTCACACCTGTAATCCCAGCACTTTGGGAGGCTGAGGCAGGCAGATAATGAGGTCAGGAGTTTGAGACCATCCTGTCCAACGTGCTGAAACCCCATCTCTACTAAAAATACAAAAAAGTGGCCAGGTGTGGTAATCCCAACTACTCGGAAGGCTGAGGCAGGAGAATTGCTTGAACTTAGGAGGTGTAGCCTGCAGTGAGCTCACCATTGTACTTCAGCCTCAGTCGAAAGAGAAGGAAGTGAGGAAGGGAGGGAGGGAGGGAAAAGGAAGGAAGGGAAAAAAGGAAGGAGGGAGGGAGAGAAGGAAGGAAGGAAGGAAGGAAGAAAGACAGAAAGAGAAAGAAAGAAGAAAGAAAGAGAAGAAAACCCTCCCCCTGCATGGGGCACTCGGGACTCCGCATTCCTGCCTCTCCCCTGGGCACCTCTGCTCCTTCGAAGCTTGGTCTTTGTCACCCCAGGAAGGGCCCTACCTCAAGGGGCCAAGTCAGAGACTCAGTGGTCTGTGCCACCTGAGTAAAATGCCTGACCTGAGGGTTGCCCCCACCCAGCAAACCTGCACCAGGGGCCACCTGGGGCTCCCTCTGGGAAGGTCACACCTGCCCATTGCTCCCCCAGGAAGAGTTCCTGGCATCCACCCACCACCCTGGGCTCTGCCCTGCAAGGATGGAGGAAGGAGTTCAGGGAGGAAGCAGAGGAGGAGAGGGCTGGGGCAAGCAAGTGACCAAGGGTGGGGGTGTGGGAGGGAGCAGGGTACCCTCTCATGGGAAAGGCAGTGACATGGCCGGGCTGTTCTTGAAATGGTGGGACCTCCTGCTTATTCTACACTGGCTGTCTCCAAGGAGGCCTCCCAGCCTTCCCAGTCGGGTGCCTGCAACCCACTGTGGGCCCCACGCTCCAGTCCTGTCTTCGTCTTGGCATGAGCTGCCCTCCCCAAAGACAGGGATCTCCCCGTGGGCAGGGCCAGCCTCCTCTCCTCTGGACTCCCAGAGGGAAAGCAGAGTCCTCTCTTCAAGAGCACCCCCCTCACGCCCCAGACAGAATGGCCAGGAGAGACTACTGAGGTGCTCCACGGCCAGACGTTTCCAACAAAACCTGCTGCACCAGGGGCGGCCCGCTGGCTGCCCACTCCCGAGCTCGGCGGCCTCGTGCCCTGTCACCTTCTACAGCTGCTGGCCGGGGCAGGACTCGAGGGTCCTGGGTTGTGTAGGTCCCGGCAGCAGCTGCAGGGCGGGGCCTCAGGAGAGCTCCCAGGCCAGATGGCCGCCTGTGTCTGGAGAGGGCCCGCCTGAGCCACCACCACCGCCGAGACGGTGGCTGTGTGCCGGTGTCCTGTCATTCCTGCGCTTGAGACCAGAGAGCCACAGGGGCTCTGAGATGGCAGGCTGGCCGGGCTCCCGGGACAGCCCCCTCCCTGATCAGTGTTGGGCAGGAGGGACTTGAACGCTGACATTCCTACCTGACAAGTACAAGGAGCTTCTCTCCCACTGTCCCCTCCCCGTCCTCTGCCCCTTTCCTAGCTGAGCCCCACCTTCCAGGTCCTACCCCAGGCTCCTGCAGGCAGCATCCTGACCCTCCCTGTGTGCCACAACCCCCTCAAGTGTTCCAGGCTCTCTCTGTCCCAGCAGCCAGGCAGGGCAGGCTGAGGTGCTTGCTCCCAGCCTGGAGTGAGAGTGTCGGCCTGTGGCCCAGAGCCCCTGTATGGCGGGCCAACCCCACCTGCTCTGAAGGCTCAGGGGCTGCAGGTGTGGGCAGACAGGGCTGGACTGTTGCCACAGAAGATTCAGGATTAGGGATTGTGAGACCATCGGTTACCACTCACAGAAGCAACTGTCATGCATTCACTCAACAAACATTTACCGAACACCCACTTTGCATCCTGCCAACTTTTAAGCACCAAGTGAACAAAACAGCTCATTCCCTTTCGGCAGGAGATGGGGCATTCCTCAAGATCCCTCAACCACAGAACATGGGAATGCGCTGGAGGGGAGGGGAGGCAGCCCAAGGGGTCGGGAGGGAGCTTAGCTAAGCTGTGCAGGACCGAGGAGCGGGCTCTGAGCAGAGACAGGATTTCAGAGAAGCCATTGAAGGGTTCTTTGGGGACGAGCATTCCAGAACCTGAGAGCTTGCTGAGTGCCAGGGCCTGTGGTTAATTTTCACAAAGATCCCAGGATGCACTCTGATTCCCATTTTACAGATGAGGATTATTGGGGTTCAAAGAGGTTAAGGGTCTGGTCCTGCTCAAGGCTGGGAGGGGCCGGGGCAGGGCTCTGATCCAGGCAGGGCCAGAAGGGAGCAGTCACATTTAGGTTCACCTTCAACTTATCTGAATTCAGCTATTCCTGCTGGTGGCTGGGGCAAGTCAGATGATTATTTAAATGGGTGGAGGGACGGGGCTTGGCCTTCCTCAGGAAGGGGTCCTCAGGGTGGACGGCCGGAGGTGTCCCTAAGCTGGTCTCAGTGGCTGTGAGTGCAGTGTGATTCCAGGGGTCCAAGCTTTGGTTGCCAGGTTTAGAAAATAAAAATGCAGGACATCCGGTGAAACAAGGAATGATATTTTAGTATAACGATGTGGCCTTCCTTCTCAGACCTCAGAACCTACTGTGGGCTCCACGCCCCCTGTACACACATACCTGGCCAGGTCCTGTCCTTTGTCATCCCGCCCTCTTCCAGCACCACCCCCACCCCACTGCCCCTTGGCTGGGGCGACTCCTCCACTGCCTCCTCCACTGCCTGGGCTGCAAGGCAGTGCAGAAGGAGACTGGCTGAATTCGAATCCCGGTTCCGGGACTTGCTGCCTGATCCATGGCCCTGGGTACCTTACCTAACCTCTCTCACCAAAAAGGTATAAAAATAAGAGCATCTAGTTAGGGAGACCGTTGTGAAGATGATCCGGTGTCTAGAGGAGCTTCAGACCTGCTCAGTCAAGGGCAGCCCAGCTTGCGCCCCTGGGAAAAGGCTCCACCTGCCGGGGAGGGACCCTAACCCGCCAAACACACTCTCCACTTCTCTGCCGATTTCCCTCTCCCAGAACCAGATGTCCCCCTCACGTGGTTTCAAGGCTTCTTTGCCCTGGAACACTCCCCCCCTCCCGACTCCTCCTTACCCCACTCCCATGCCAGCCCCTGGCCCGAGTCTCCTGTTTGAACTCGTTCCTGCCTGCCCTGGGCTCCGGAGGGCTTCCCGCTCCCTCCGCTATGGCGTTTGCCCCCCATCCCACCATGTCTGCTGGGAGGCGCACGCTTTCCGTGCCTCTCTGCGTTGGGTGCCCCATAGATGCTGGGCTGAGTCTGTGGAGAGGGTGGAAGTCCCGGGTTCAGAATCGAGATCCTGTTTGAATGTTTGGAAGAGGGTCCCGGATGAATTAAATTCAAAAGGAGGCTTTCAAGGAAGAAGGAGGTTCATCTTTGCAAAATGGAACCGCTCCGCATCCACGCACCTTCTAACCGCATCCCAAGGCCGGCGCCCTGGGAGGTGGCGGGAGGCCGGGGTCCCGGGGGTGCCGTGGGTTGACTGCCCAACAAGGGCCGGGGTAGAAGCGGACCCTCGAAAGTGGTCCCTTTGCAGACTGGCGCAGTAAGGACCCCATGCCGGGAGAGGTTGGGAGGTGGGGGACCCAGGCCAACTAGGCAAGTATCGCGAGAGACCCCCAGCCCCCGCGCAGTGCCCTAAACCCCCCTTTTACCCTAACGCCCCCGCTGGCTGCGCGGTGCCCGGCCGGGTGGGGCAGACGGGGGAGCGGGGCGAGGGTGACCTCAGCGGTTCCGCCGCTCCGGGAAGTCGCTCGGCCCGCCTCCTCCGGCCCCAGTTCCGAGTTTCGCTCTCTCCGGGGCGGGGCGAGCGGCGGGCGGCGCTGGGCCAGCCAAGTTGGAGCGCGCCCCGCCCGGCGCCCTCCCCGTCCCCGCGCCCTCGCGGCCGGGGCGCGCCACCCGCAGCTCCACGCGCGCCGGGGCCGCACTGGGGAGGGCGCGGGGCCGGGCGGCGACCGGAGAGGAGCTCGGGGCGGCGGAGGTGAGCGCGGGGGGCGGGCTCCCGGCTCCGCCCGCCCCGCCCCGCGGCCGCGCTGCCATAAATGGGGCCGGCGGCGGCGGCAGCTGGTGGGCCGGGCGGCAGCTGGAGGCGGCGCGGAGGCGCGGGGCGGGCGGCGGAGGCGCAGCCACCGGGGCGACAGGGACGCCGCGAGCCGGCGGGCGGCCGCCTGGGAGTGAAGTTCAGGAGGGCCCGGGCGGGGACGCGCGCAGGTTTGCGCCGCTCGGGTCCCTGCGCCTGAGTCCCGGGACCCGCCCCCGCGTCGGAGCGGCTACTGTTTACTTTCGATCGAGTTTTTCCTGCTCGGGGCAGGTGCCCGCGGCGGCTCCGGACGGGCGGTTGGCGCGTCACTCCCGCGCCGCCCGTTCCGCGCTGCCTGCCGCCGGGAAGGGCGCTTCGCGGGCGTCTCCAGGCGCGCTGACAGGCGTCCGGTTTGTGCCCAGGTGATGACGGCGGCGGCATGGAGTTCCCTGAGCACGGCGGACGGCTGCTGGGCCGCCTGAGGCAGCAGCGCGAGCTGGGCTTCCTGTGCGACTGCACCGTGCTGGTGGGCGACGCGCGCTTCCCGGCCCACCGTGCCGTGCTGGCCGCGTGCAGCGTCTACTTCCATCTCTTCTACAGGGACCGGCCCGCGGGTAGTCGCGACACGGTGCGGCTTAACGGCGACATCGTCACGGCGCCCGCCTTCGGCCGCCTACTGGACTTCATGTACGAGGGCCGCCTGGACCTGCGCAGCCTGCCTGTCGAGGACGTCCTGGCGGCCGCCAGCTACCTGCACATGTATGACATCGTCAAGGTCTGCAAGGGCAGGCTCCGGGAGAAGGACCGAAGGCTGGACCCGGGGAACCCTGCCCCTGGGGCAGAGCGTGCTCAGCCACCGTGCACCTGGCCTGTCTGGACCGCTGACCTCTGCCCAGCTGCCCAGAAGGCCAAGCTCCCCCCAGTTGGGGTCAAGGCTGCCCTCCCTCCTCGAGCATCTGGGCCTCCTTCCTGCCAGGTCCCAGAAGAGTCAGACCAGGCCCTGGACCTGTCACTGAAGTCTGGCCCAAGGCAGGAGCGGGTCCACCCACCCTGCAGCTTCCAGGCACCCCTCTGCAGCCGGATGCAGCCAGGGGTCCAGCCGCTGGTGAAGGATGAGCGGGACTCGCTGTCGGAACAGGAAGGTAGCAGCAGCTCTAGGAGCCCCCCCAGCCCCCCGAAGCCGCCTCCTGTTCCCTCAACCAAGGACCTGGTGGTGGGCTTGCGGCCGCTGCCTGTCAGCGGGGAACGCAGCCGGGAGCTGGAGCTGGAGTTGGATGCAGGGCGGGTGGCAAGTGAGGACGAGCTGGGGCCTGGCGGGCCCCTCTGCATCTGCCCGCTGTGCAGCAAGCTGTTCCCCAGCTCCCACGTGCTGCAGCTGCACCTTAGCGCCCACTTCCGTGAGCGGGACAGCACACGACCCCGGCTCTCCCCGGACGGCACGGCACCCACCTGCCCGCTCTGCGGGAAGACCTTCTCGTGCACATACACGCTGAAGAGGCATGAGCGGACACACTCGGGTGAGAAGCCCTACACGTGTGTGCAGTGTGGCAAAAGCTTTCAGTACTCCCACAACCTGAGCCGGCACGCCGTGGTGCACACTCGGGAGAAGCCGCATGCCTGCCGGTGGTGTGAGCGCCGTTTCACGCAGTCTGGGGACCTGTACCGCCACGTCCGCAAGTTTCACTGTGGCTTCATCAAGTCCCTTCTGGTGTGATGCCTCCCTGCGGGTCCTGAGGGTGCGGTGGAAGGGAAGGGATGGGCCCTCCCAGGTGGGCCAACAGCATGGGGTGTGAAGCCTGGCCAGGTGGAAGTCCCAGCTCAGGCTGGATGGCTCAACCCGCCCGGCAGAGAGCATGCTGCCACTTCCTGGAACTTGGCCTTAGACTCGGTGTTTTGGGCAGCCCTCCTCCCACCTTGCCTCTCCTTCCCCTCACTCCCCAACTCATTCCAGCCCCCAGGCTTCCTCTCCCGTCCCCTCCAGCCAAGTTCTGAGGGGTGTCCAACCAGCACGTGGCCCTGCCCTGGTTTCTCCGTGTGAGATGGCACCTCCCATCCGGGACTTTCCTGACCACGTCTCTGGCAGGCTTCAGGAGGTCTTGAGCCTGGCCCCTCACTAGGTGAATTACTCACATGTCAGAAAAGTTGGTGTGTGTCCTGATGGGGTGCTGGGAGGAAACAGGACACTCCTGGGGGGCAGCAGCAGTAACCCCTGCCAGGAAGGCCTGGGGCACACTGAGTGCCAGCAGGGGCCATCTGGGCACAGCTAGTGTCTGGAGGGGGAGTGCAGCCCCAGCAGGGACCCTAAAGCAGCAGGGGTAGCCAGCTAGAAGCTGAGTGGCTTTGGCGTCATTCACTCACGGGTGGGATGTGAGTCCATGAGAGCGTGCAATCATGACGACACTGTAACTTCGGTCAGAGAGTGGGAATTTGGAACTGGATTCTCTTTTTGCTTTTTCTTTCCTTTTTTTTTTTTTTTTTGATATGGAGTTTTGGTCTTGTTTCCCAGGCTGGAGTGCAATAGCCCAATCTTGGCTCACTGCAACTTCACCTCCCGGGGTTCAAGTGATTTTCCTGCCTCAGCCTCCCACGTAGCCGGGATTACAGGCATGCACCACCATGCCCAGCTAATTTTGTATTTTTAGTAGAGGCAGGGTTTCTCCATGTTGGTCAGGCTGGTCTCAAACTCCTGACTTCAGGTGATCTGCCTGCCTCTGCCTCCCAACATGCTGGGATTACAGGTGTGAGCCACTGCACCCCACGGAGAACTGGATTCTCTTGGGACCCAGAAAGAGCCTCCCAAGGTGGCCAGATGTCTGCTGGTGGCTGCCCAGCCACGTGCCTCCCTGCCTGAGTGCAGGTCTAGGAAGTCTCTGGGCATCCCCAGAGCGGGGCCTGGGCCACTGTGGGCCTTACTTTGAAGGTCACTCTACCTGCTGGGGTCTCCCTGGAGCTGTGGGCACTGCCATGCACTGACTGAGCAGCGGCCAAAGGTTGCCCTGTTTGCCAGGAACAGGGTTTGTGGGCCCTTTCCTGGGTGAGGTGTGGGTGAAAGTGGCCCTGGCAGCAGGGGTAAGGGCAGGTGAGGAGCGGGAGTCACAGCACCCCAGCCTCCATGCGCAGCCTTGGAAGGCTAACGCTCCTCAATCATGAGTAGAGTGTGAAGACCACGCCCCTTGTACATGTCACTGGTTCAGGTCGAGAGCGGCTTTGCCCACCTAATCACCAAGCAAATCTTGATGCCAGAACCTCACTGGCCTCTGGGGGTCAGCAGGTGCAGAGTCACGTGGATGCCTGGAGACAACCTGGGCTGTTTCCTCTGACCAGCAATGGCCTTGATGACAGAGTCCAGCCAAGTCTACATTTTTTCTCTTCTCCTGACAACACTGGATGTCATATTTATTATTAGTCAGCCTGGTCTGGAGTAAAAGACCATCCCTAGCACATCTCCCACTGGCCCTGGGCTCCTGGTATGCTGGGTGCCAGCCTGGGAACCCAGCACCTCTGGGTGATGCCCCAGGGCTCAGATGCCCTGGATGGCTTTGGTCTTGAGACAGCTGGGGGTGGACTCCGGCCCCCACCTCTGCAAGAGTTCAGTGTGATGTGCTCCATAATCGTGTGTGTGTGTGTCTAGCACATGGCAAGGCCCAAGCCAAGCCAGTGCCCCACAGATGGGCAGCCACACTGCCGCCCAAGCATGGAGGTGTGGCCGAGGCACTGGTCCCCCACCCTCTGCTGGGTGGGCAGCCTGCCCTGAGCTCTCTGTCAACACTGGGTTTGTTGTCTTCTGCACAGCTACTGTGAAGAGAATGTAAGGAGAAGTGGTCGGCTTTATTATAACTGACACAGTTGGGACGAAATATACACATGTCCAATATTTAAGACACTAATTGTGTGGGAGTGTAGCAGAGGCCTGTGCAATGCAAGGCAAGTGGAGTCAGCAGTGGGGGGATGCTCTGGGGACAGCTCCAGGGTAACCCCAGAAGACAGCTGTTGGTGTACAGTGCCCAGGAGGTATGGGAATGGGTGCTGTGTTCCTGATTTCAGGTATGGTGACAGTAATAAAGCCCACCTCCAGTGGAAACAGCAATGACTATTCCTGGGGACGCGTGGGGGACTCCCAGATGCCACCACACGCTCATGCTGCTGGGTGGGGGAGACTGGGACACGGCTGAGGGGAGGTGGCACCCCCTCTTTCCCCAGGTTTGTCCGTGACTGCCAGCATTTGGGGGAGGGGGTCCAGGGAGGCAGATCTGTCAGGGAGGCACAGGACATGGGCTAGCTTGGCAGGGGAAGCCACAGTGACTTCTTGCCCTGGGGAAGGAGGCTGCACCCTGGAGGAAAGCTGTGAGCCTGGGGATGCAGTGACCCTCCCCACCACCCTACGCCCTTGGCCTCTTGCAGGTGGGAGAAGGTACAGCGATTGCTAGAGCCTGGTGGCAGGCTGGGCTGGGCTCTGGGCTGATGAGGCTGGGGTGGGCAGTGCCACTCCTCCTCCTCTGCCCTGCTCCCTCGGGAGGCCCTGCAGGGGGTCATCAGCCCTGAGCCTTCCCCTGGAGGGAGCACAGCCTTCTTTTCCAGGCCAGCTGGGGCAGGGCCTCCACATATGCTATAAGCTTCAATGAAGTGCCCCCTTGGCTTGAGAAGAGCCAGGGTAGCCCCCAGGCCCAGGACAGGGTTGGGACGGCGCTGGCCAAAGGGTCCCCAAAGTCAGGCTGCACTGGTGTGCAAGGGCCTCCACTGGGCCAGCTCCTGCTGCCTTCCCAGTCCTGACCCCAAATGCGGGTCCTTCCTTCTGGGAGGTGGTGCTGGCTCCTCCCCTACCCTCCTGTGTCCACCCTGCCTCCTGCTGAGCCTGGTCCAGGGTCCTGTCCTGCAGGGAGGCCTTGACATGTTCCCAGTTGGGCCCATGACTCAGCCCAGAGGAGGAGGCTGTTTCTATGCCAACCAGGTGGGAAAGGAGGATGGTCTGCTGTCCCCTAGGGGGCATGGGGCTTCCTGGGGCCCCTCCAGCCTGCCCACACTGTGCTTACAACTCAGCTGACTGCTGGAGCTGTTGCCAAAGCTTTCAGTTCCACTCCTGACCAGAGTGGAACTCCCGGCACCCTCCTTGAAGGCCATCCAGCCAGCTTCCTTGGCTGGATGGTAAACTGAGGCACATGGAAGGGACCAGTACTGCCCACGGTCCCAGAGCCAGTTGGTGGCAAATCCAGGACTTCTTCCACAAACTCCGGGTACCTCAAGCTGTCTGCACAGTGTCGGGCACAGGGCCTCAACGCTGTCAGAGGCACAGTGGCAAGCTGGGGCAGCAAGAACAAGGCCAGAGGGAAGGAGAGGGTTAGACTGTGGAGACAGAACCCCAGCAGGCTCCCCAGGAAGGGGGAACTCTCATGAGCCTGAGAGTGGACAATGAACACGGGCACCAGGCAGGGGCCGGCCCCCCACAGAGGCCTGATCGCGTCAGCCCAGGTGTGTGGACACCACCCCGGGGAAGCTGCCTGGCAAGCGGGAAGCAGCAGAGTCGGCAGCTCTGGGCCCTCCCTCCCGCCACCGCCCCAGCTCCTGCCCACTCCCAAACACCCCTGGTCTTACCTCTTCCCAGTGTTCCTAAATGGAACCGAGTCCTTCCCATTATGGGGGCTCCACTCCACAGACACCCCTGGGGATGCTGACGACAAAGCCAGTGCAGATATGGCTCCAACCCCTGCCGTCCCAGCTCTCAGGGGTGAACTCCAAGCCCCCAAGGCCTCTCTGCCCTAGTCTTCTATGACTTCTCTCCTCCCCACCTCAGTCCCGTCTTTGTGAGCACATCCCACACTGTCATAATGGTCATCATCATCACCATCACCCTGCCCCATGGAACCACAACTGTCACCTCCACCATCACCATTACCTCCACCATCACCTCCACTTCCACCAGCACCATCACTACCTCCTCCACCTGCACCATCCAGCATCATTTCCACTACATCCATCACCTCCACCTCTACCATCACCCTCACCTCCACCACTCCTCCATCTCCATCACCTTCACTTCCAGCACCATTACCTCCACCTTCACCTCTACCTCTGCCATCATCTCCAGTTCTACCATCACCTCCACCTCTGCCATCACCTTCACATCCACCATCATCTCCACCTCCTCCACTACCTTCTCCATCACTATCACCTCCATCTCCACTACCATCATCACTATCTCCACCTCCACCATCGTCTCCACTTCCACCATTACCTATACCTCTACCATCACCTCCACCTCCACTACCACCATCACCATCTCCTCCACCTCCACCATCACCTCCACCTCCATCACTTTCACATCCACCATCACCTCCATCTCCACTACCAGCATCACTATCTCGTCCACTTCCATCACCTCCACTTTCACATCGCCTCCACCTCCAGCACTCCGCTATTACCTCCACCATCACCTCCACCTCCATCACTTCCACCTCCACCATCACCTCCACATCCACCACTCTTCCACCACCATCACCTCCACCTCCATTACCTCCACCACAACCATCATCTCCACTTCCATCACCTTTACCTCCACCATCACCCATACTTCCACCATCTCCACTATCACCTCCACCTCCACCATTGCGTTCACTATCATTTATACCTCCACCACCATCACCACCACCTCTACCATCGCCTCCACCTCCTCCACCATCTCCTCCATCACCTCCACCATTGCCTTCACCATCATTTATACCTCCACCACCATCACCTCCACCTCTACCATCGCCTCCGCCTCCACCACCATCTCCTCCATCACCTCCACCTCCACCATTGCCTTCACCATCATTTATACCTCCACCACCACCTCCACCTCTACCATCGCCTCCGCCTCCACCATCACCTCCTCCATTACCACCACCTCCACCTCTACCATCGCCTCCGCCTCCACCATCACCTCCTCCATTACCTCCACCTCCACCATTGCGTTCACCATCATTTATACCTCCACCACCATCACCTCCACCTCTACCATCACCTCCACCTCCTCCACCATCACCTCCACCTCCACCATTGCCTTTACCATTACTTCCACCTTCACCACCATCACCTCCACCATCTCTTCCACCCCACTGTAGCCTCCATCTCTACCACCATCACCTCCACCTCCATCTCCGCCTCCACCATTACCTCCACCATCATCACTTCCACCTCTATCTCCACCACCACCACCACCACCTTTATGGAAGATCCCCACGGAAGTTGTGCCAACTCTAGGTTGGCTTCCAGGCTGAGGAAGTAGGACTTGATTACGTTCAAGCTGAGAAGTGGTTGGAGAAAGGGGTGGTATCTGCCCTCCTCACTCAGTGGAGCTTCAATATCTGCACTTCCCTTTTCTGTAGCCCTCAAGTTTCAGGATTTTTATTTTTTGAGACAGTGTCTTGTGTCAACCAGGCTGGTCTTGAACTACTGGACTCAAGCGACCCTCCCCACTAAGCCTCCTGAGTAGCCAGGATTCTAGGCATGAGCCAAGAGGCCTGGCTGGTTCCAGGGTATTTTCTCAGTTTCCCTGCACCTCCTCCCTCTCGCTTCTACCCTTCCATATATACAAGAAGACAAGTCTGCATCTCTGTGAGAGTAAGTCTGTACCCTTCTGCACACACACCCACTGATGCCTCTGAACACAGCATAGAAGGAAGGTCTCCCCTCCAAGTCCTGGGACTTCCATGGCACACAGGACCACCAGTGCCTGCCCCATCAACCCTGTCTTGTGCTTGTAACCACGTCACTTCCCTTCTTTGGCCTCAGCATTCCCGCCTGTGAAATGGGAATGGCAGACAACTGTTGATGGGTGAATAGGGTAACATCCACACTAAGTGTTGGCAGCATTGCTGCTGACAAATGTGACATCTGCCTGCCTTCCTCTGGGGCCACTGCCACGTCAGAAGGGAGCCAAGGGTGAGGAGCCTTTGGCACCAAGGCCGTACAGTGCCCCCAGACTCCCCGGGCACCAGCTGTGCTTGAGCATTGCTGATGACTGCAGTTTGTGGACCTCTGCAATTGGGCCCTGGCCTGGCTCTGTTCCCCTCCTCCAGCCAGCCTCTTGCTCCCCCTCCCCCTCCATACCCCTTCACCTCCAGCTGTTGCAGAGGGTGGTGGGGTACACCGTGGTAGCGAGGAGTCCAGGGACAGCAGCCTGGAGGGCCGGGCTGGCAGCAGCAGAAAATGCTGCCTCCAGAGCATGTGCCAGAGCCCGTGCCTGAGGCAGAGATGGCGGCCTCAGAGAGGTCCCAGGCCACGGAGGACCATCCCCTGCCAGGCAGGGGTGATTGAGTGCTGAGGCTGCTGCTGGCCCAGCTGTAGCCCTGGTATCAGAGGTGTCAGTGGATCTAGGGAAGGGCCAGAGACTCTCCTCCCTCCGTGGAAGCCTCCTGGTTTTGTTTCCACGAATTCAAGCACAAGTCTGAAGTCAAGACACCCCTTTCCTTGCCTTCTGAAGCAGACGCTGGGGTGTGGTTTTTGTTTCCTTATTGGCTGCAGCAGTTGGCTCTGGCTGTCATAATAATGTACCACAGACAGGGTGGCTGGAACGACACTTACTGTCTCACAGGTCTCAAGGTATCTCAGGGTTGCTTCCTCCTGAGCTCTCTCTCCTCAGCTTGCAAAGGGCGGTCTTCTCCCTGCAGCCTCATGTGCTCTTCCCTCTGCGTGTATCTTAACCTCCTTTTTTTTTTTAGTTTCACTCTTGTTGCCCAGGCTGGAGTACAGTGGCGCAATCTCAGCTCACTGCAACCTCCTCCTCCCAGGTTCAAGCAATTCTCCTGCCTCAGCCTCCTGAGCAGCCTGGATTACAGGCATCTGCCATCATGCCCGGCTAATTTTGTATTTTTAGTAGAGACAGGGTTTCATTCACCATGTTGGTCAGGTTGGTCTTGAACTTCCAATTTAGGTGATCCACCAGCCTTGGCCTCCGAAAGCGCAGGGATTACAGGCATGAGCCACCACAGCCAGCCTAATCTCCTCTCCTTATAAGGGTACAAATCATACTGGATTAAGGCCCACCCTAATGAGCTCACTTTACCTTGATCACCTCTTTAAAGGCTCCATCTCCAAATACAGGCACGTTCTGAGGGGCTGGGGGTTAGGGCTTCAGCGCACAAATTTGTTGGGGGACAGACTTCAGTCCAGAACCCTTGACGTTTCAGAAGAATGTGGAGGCCTGAGGACGCTGGCCTGGAGCTGGAGGCCCAGACCCCACCCTGGCTCTGCCAGTCCTGGGCAAGCCACTGCAGTTTTTCATCAGTAAAATTTGTTGAGGTTGCCATTTTTGCCCCACAATATCGCAGGTACACACATGGGCAGCTGGGCATAGTCAGAGGTACAGCCTCACCCACCAAGAGAACCCAGGCCTGACTCCATTGCCCAGGCCCCCCACAGTAGTGCCGTTCCCTGGCTTCTAACCCCACCCCGCATCCCCAGAGCAGACCAGAGTATGGCACAGTTGAGGTCCCCTTCATGCTCGTTCTCCTTGACATGAGCCGCCCCCACTACTCTCCTGCACGCTGCTCCCCTGCAGAAGTCCGCCTGCCCCACCAACAGGTCAAGAAGGAAGGTGGAGGCATCCCTGGCCCCCTCCTGCTTACCCAGGCCTGGCTCTCCAGAGACTCACAACCCTCTTCTCCTCCTCTCCATGGGGCTCTTGACCCACCCCCACACCCCCTCACTTGCTGAAGGCTGCAGCTCTGAGCACCCCATGTCCTCATCTCCCATCCCGCCCCAGCCCTCCACTCCCAGGTCTGCAGTCTGTCCCGGGTCATCTGAGTCTGAGCTTCAGGCGTCCTCGCACCCGACACAAGCCCTATTTTCCCGTTTGCCTATCAAGCAGGTAATTTCAATTCATAGTTTTCCATGTCTTGACCTTGCCACCTTCCGGCTGTCTCTCCTCCTGCCTGACCCTCAGCTCAACGCTCGGCCATTGTTAGATTGACCCCCGGATCCTGCCTTGAGCCCTCACCTCCTTTCTGTCAAGCTACTTCCCGAGACCCAACCTGGATGAACCCACACATTCCCTTCACTGCGCAGGTCACAGAAAAGGAAGGGTAGGCACTCCACACACCACTTGTAATAAATATAATTTTAACAAGTAAACCCGCCCCCCCAGGGAGCAATACGGGAGCAGCCTGGGCACACTGACTGCACATGGATAACAAAGATCGATTCTGAACAGAAATAGACATGCTAAAAACTGGAAGGCACTGGAGAGCAGGTGAGGCAGGCAGAAGCTGGAGAGGAGGCTGCCTTGGAAACAAAATGTGGCAGGTAAGGTCTGTGTGTTTGCGGCAACAGACTTAATAGACTTTGCACAAGCAAGTTACACAAATGGCAAAAGTGCTCGATATCATCAGTCACAGGGAAATGTAACGCAAAACCACACTGAGAGGCCAGTCACAGTGGCTCGCGCCTGTAATCCCAGCACTTTGGGAGGCCGAGACGAGCAGATTACCTGAGGTCAGGAGTTCGAGACCAGCCTGACCAACACGGTGAAACCCTGTCTCTACTAAAAATACAAAAATTAGCTGGTTGTGGTGGCGAATGCCTGCAATCTCAGCTACTCAGGAGGCTGAGGCAGGAGACTCACTTGATCCCAGGAGGTGGAGGTTGCAGTGAGCTGGGATCATGCCACAGCACTCCAGCCTGGGTGACAAAGAGAAACTCCGAAACTCCGTCTAAAAAAAAAAAAAGTCCCACACCAAGGCCGGTCATGATGGGTCACGCCTATAATCCCAACACTTTCGGAGGCCCAGGTGGGAGGATTGCTTGAACACAGGAGTTCAAGACCCGCCTGGCAAACATAGTGAGACCCTGTCACTACAAAAAAAGTAAAAAATTAGCTGGGTGTGGTGGTGCATACTGGTAGTCCCAGCTACTCAGGAGGCTGAAGTGGGAGACTGCTTGAGCCTGGGGGGGTCAAGACTACAGTGAGCCATGATTGTACCACTGCACTACAGCCTGGGCGACAGAGAGACCCTGCCACAAAACAAAGTCCCACCACAGGTATCACTACACACCAGCTCTGCAGACTGACACCACGCACTGTTAACATGTCAACATGCACCTGTCACCTGACCTGAGGATTCTACCCCCAGGTGTCACCCAGAAAAGAAGTGAAACCTGTGACCACAAAGGATATGTCCTCTAATGCTCTAGGAGCCTCCTCCTTGTTACCAAAAAGCTGGAAACAACCCCCATGCCCACTCACAGGAGGAGGGTGGACCAAGTGCAGAATATTCATACAACAAGATCCTATGCACGGATGAAAGAGAAGAGCTGAGCTGGCGGTGCACAAGATGTGGATGAAGCTCCCTGAGCGGAGGGAGAGAAGCCTGGTGCAAGAGTGCCTACTGCTAGGCCGGCGCGGTGGCTCAAGCCTGTAATCCCAGCGCTTTGGGAGGCCGAGGCGGGTGGATCACGAGGTCAAGAGATCGAGACCATCCTGGTCAACATGGTGAAACCCCGTCTCTACTGAAAGTACAAAAATTAGCTGGGCATGGTGGCGTGTGCCTGTAATCCCAGCTACTCAGGAGGCTGAGGCAGGAGAATTGCCTGAACCCAGGAGGCAGAGGTTGCGGTGAGCCAAGATCCTGCCATTGCACTCCAGCCTGGGTAACAAGAGGGAAACTCCATCTCAAAAAAAAAAAAAAAAAAAAGAGGGGCTACTGCTGAGTCCTCGAAGAGGCAAACCCCATCCACTGCGGAAAAAGATGGGACCAGCAGCTGCCTCAAGGGAAGATCATGAGCAGGGACTGGGAGGGAGGGAGGGACACGACTAGAGTGATGGATACGCTTAGATTTTTATTTCGGGAAGTTGGGGAGAGGGGAGCATTACACAGGTGCAGCCATTTGTCAGAATTTACAGTTAAGATTCGTGCATTTCGGCTGGACATGGTGGCTCACGCCTGTAATCTCAGCACTTTGGGAGGGTGAGGCGGGCAGATCACCTGAGGTCAGGAGTTTGAGACCAGCCTGGCCAACATGTCTCTACTAAAAATACAAAAATTAGCTGAGCTTGGTGGTGGGCACCTGTAATCCCAGCTACTCAGGAGGCTGAAGCAGGAGAATCTCCTGAACCAGGAAGGCAGAGGTTGCAGTGAGCTGAGATCATGCCACAACACTCCAACCTGGGTGACAGAGCGAGACTCTGTCTCAAAATCCTACATACATTGAGATGCACGAATCTCTTTTTTTTTGAGACAGAGTCTCGCTCTGTCACCTAGGATGGAGTGTTGTGGCATGATCTCAGTTCACTGCAACCTCCGCCTTCCTGGTTCCAGCAATTCTCCTGCCTCAGCGTCCCAAATAGCTGGGATAACAGGCGCCCACCACCATGCCCAGCTAATTTTTGTATTTTTAGTAGAGACATGTTGGCCAGGCTGGTCTCAAACTCCTAACCTCAGGTGATCCGCCTGCCTCAGCCTCCCAAAGTGTTTGAATTACAGGTGTGAACCACTGCACCCAGCTGAGGGGATCGTTTAAAACTTTCCTTAATAGGCAGGCATGGTAGCTCACACCTGTAATCCCAGCACTTTGGGAGGCTGACATGAGTGGATCACAAGGTCAGGAGTTCGAGACCAGCCTGACTAATGTGGTGAAACCCCGTCTCTACTAAAAATACAAAAATTAGCCAAGAATGGTAGCATGTGACTATAATCCCAGCTACTCAGAAGGCTGAGGCAGGAGAATCGCTCGAACTTGGGAGGTGGAGGTTGCAGTGAGCTGAGATCACGCCACTGCGCTCCAGCCTGGGAGACAGAGCGAGACTGCAGCTCAAAAAAAAAAAACTTTCCTTAATAAATGTTAATAGGAAAAAAAATAAAGATACCATCTGCTATCAGACCGGCAAAAATAAACTTTGTGCCTTAGTTCATGGGGCTGTTACAAAATACCAGACTGGGTGGCTTAAGCAATGGAAACATGTGTCTCCAGTTCAGAAGGATGGCCTGTCCAGGATATGGGTGCCAGCGTTTGGTGTCCGGTGGGGACAGCCTTCTTGTTGTGCCCTCACACTGCAAATCAAGGAAGCTGCAGCCTCCTCCTCTTCCTGTAAAAACATCAATCCCTTCATGAGGGCTCCACCCTCATGACCCCATCTGAACCCAACAACCCCCCTCAGGGTCCCATCTCCAAATGTCATTGCATTGGATGGTACAGTTTCCTGTGAATTTTGGGGGTATGCAAACAGGCAGTCCGTTACTTTCAAACACATATTGCTGGGGGAGCTGTGGGACAACAGCACTCTACTACATTACTGGTAAGGTATAAATGGGCACACACCTAATTCAGAGAGAGGGCAACTTGATCACTGCTGTCCTCATAATTACCTCAGTGTTCTGACCCAGCAGTTGTGCGAAGCTATCCTGCAAATGTGCACATGAGCAATACGAGCTCCATATAAGGGTGTTTGTTAGAGTACTGTTCAGTACAGCGAAGTGCTGGTAAAGGCAGGGGACAGGCTAGTACATCAGAACAGTCGGTCATAAAAACAAAGGCACTCTCTTGCAGCCTTTGGGGCTCGTTAGGTTTAGATGGGGTCCCGAGTATGAGAGTATGAAGAACAGGGAGTATGACTGTACCGTCTCCTCCCGTGGTGTAGAGAAGGGAAATGACGCACATGAACACACTGTGCATTTTCACAGGCACCAAATATTTCTGGACAGATCAAAAGAAATTTGGTTGTCTACGGGGAGGCAATTCGGTGGCTGGAAAACAAGGGAGGGTAACTTTTAAACCATGTTACCAATCACTAATTATCAATTCAATGGATTCGATTCACATTCAAAACCTCTTCCTTTTTCCTCATCTCCTTCCACTTTTCTGCTCTTTGCAGTAAGTTCTCACAGGGCTGGCCACTTCAGTGTACTTTCTTCCTCTCCTTTTTTCTAAGTACTGTTTTAATCTTTCTCCTTTGTCATTAAAAACAGACACTGAGAACTCCCCGGGCCTGTGTTCCCTGCCTACCCTGTACCTCCATCCCTACTCCCTCTCCACTGCCTTCAAGGAACCACTATTACTAGCTTCTTGTGGATTCTCCAATGTTTCTTTTTGCAACTATCAGCAAATATTTTCCCCCATTACCACCCAAAAAGCAGCATACCATGTATGCTGTTCTGTACCTTGCTTTTTTCACTTAAAAATAGATTGTAGGCTGGGCGAGGTGGCTCACACCTGTAATTCCAACACTTTGGGAGGCTGAGGCAGGTAGATCACCTGAGGTTAGGAGTTCGAGACCAGCCAGGCCAACATGGTGAAACCCTGTCTCTACTAAAATACAAAAAAGTAGCCAGGCAGGGTGGCAGGTGCCTGTAATCCCAGCTACTCGGGAGGCTGAGGCAGAAGAACTGCTTGAAGCTGGAAGGCAAAGGTTGCAGTGAGCTGAGATGGTGCCATTGCACTCCAGCCTGGGCGACAAAGTGAGACTGTCTCAAAAAAAAAAAAAAAAAAGATTATAGAGATCTTTCTGTATCAATACATAGGAACTTTTTTTCCTTTTATTTTTGAGACGGCGTCTCACTCTGTCACTTAGGCTGGAGTGCAGTGGCGCAGTCTCGGCTCACTACAACCTCCGCCTCCCGGGTTCACGCGATTCTTCTGCCTCAGCCTCCCTCCCAAGTAGCTGGGCCTACAGGCATCCCC
This sequence comes from Callimico goeldii, assembly GCA_963573925.1. Classification (NCBI taxonomy): domain Eukaryota; kingdom Metazoa; phylum Chordata; class Mammalia; order Primates; family Cebidae; genus Callimico; species Callimico goeldii. Next base: position 9,253 of record CAUYOR010162630.1, on the reverse strand, counting down.
CACCACACCCGGCTAATTTTTGTCTTTTTACTAGAGACTGGGTTTCACTACTTTGGCCAGGCTTGTCTCTAACCGCTGAACTCCTGATCTGCCAGCCTAGGCCTCCCGAGCTGCTGGGATTACAGGCGTCAGGCCCGCACCAGGCCAGAAACTTCTTTGACCCTTTTATTCCCAAACAGCTGCATTGTATTTCATGGTGCCGCGGCACCATCATCCATTCAACTGTCGCCTGGCGATGAGCACCTGCTGCTTCCAAACTGTCGCCATTATAAACAACGCTGCAGCCAATAACCCAGAACACGCATCCAGGGGCACACAGCAGGAATTCAGGCACAAATTCCCAGGAGTGAGCTTGCCGTGTCCAGGGGCAAAAGCACTGGCGATTCCCTCAGAGGGTGCCAAGTTCCTGCCCCAGCGTACGCACCGCCTCCACTTCCCTGGACCTCGCCATGCTACCAAACTTGGATTCTTCCAACTCTGATAGGTAAGAAGCGGCATCTCACCATCTAATGTGCCCTTCTCGTTCTGAATGGGAGTCAGTGTTTTGTGCCCACGCTCCTGGGTCATGAGTATCTCGTTTGCGGGAATCTTTGTTCCTACCGCGTTCGCCCCCTCCAATGCTGCAGAATTCACCCATTTTTTTTCCTAGCGTTGTTGTGACTTTTACTTGTGTATTTTTGGTCTTTTCAGTCTGGAGCGGTATAGGGTCCATGCATGGATCCAACCGTGTCATCATCCGAACGGGCCACGCACGCCACTATGACCCCCGCTGCCTCGGGCGCCGACCTCACGTCCAGGTTCCCTCGCCGCGTCCGCAGCCGCGCTGGGCGGCTGGACCGAATGGAGCATCGTAACGGGTTTGATTTCATCTTATTTTACGTTTTTTGAGACAGTCTCGCTCCTCCCGTCCACCCGCCGGCGCTCCTCGAGCTGTCTCCTCCGGGAGCCGCAGCGCCGCAGGAAACCTGCTCTTCCCCTCTGCGGCCGCCGCCATCTCTCGCGAGTCCCCCGGACTGACGCGGCCCGCCGGGAGCCCCCCAGAATCCCGCCCGCGCAGCGTCTCTCCGGCCTCGCCTCCCAGGGCCCCATCCCTGTGCCGGCGCCTGCTGGTGCCGGCGGGCGGGCTACTCGCCCCGCTCTTCAGGGCCAGCGCCGGCTCCCGGGCGTCCCCGCCTTCCCACCGTGGCCTGCGCGCCTTTACTTCCTTTCTCTAGAGGGGTCGGCAGTGGGCTGCTGCTCCCACCCGCCTTCTCCGAGCTGATGCCGAAGCCGTTCGGACGCGACGAAGGCGGCCCGCTGCGGAGTAGCCAGACGCGCCCCCGACCGCCCGACTGGGGAGACCCGGCCCGCAGGACCCGATGGCCGCGCCTGCGCACCCCGTCTCTGCGCTCGCCGGTCACGTGGGGCCGCGAGTGGTGCCGCTCCCGGAAGTGCCCCCCCGGAAGCGCGAGCAGCGTGGGAGCCGGGTTCCGCCGGGGCCAGGCTCGCGCCGGCGTCCTGAGGGAATGCTCGCGTGCCGGCTTCCGTGTCGTCGCCTTCCCCTCCCAAAAACCGGGCCGCGAGGAGGGGCGCCGCCAGCTATTTCCTAGCCCTTGTGTCGCGAGGCTGCGCTTTACTTGGAGCGATACGCGCACTCGGCGGGGATCCCGAGCCCCACGCGAGCCTCCCTGTGTCCCTGCCAGTGTCTGGCGCCGTCACTGACGCTGGGGCGTGAACACGGAGCCGGCCAGAGGGGCTATTGTCCCGGACGCCGAGTCCGCCCAGCGTGGCCGCAGGGCCGGGCGGAGGGGACCCGCAGGGAGCCGCGGGCCGCGTCCCTCCCGGAGGCCTGCGAGCTTCTTGAGGCCTCGCGCCCCGTTTGAGTCCCCCTGCTGCCCCGCGGCGACCGTCGGCCGCGTTTCCTCCGCCTTGCTCACGTCTTGGTCACAGGGCCAGGGCGTGCCCCTGCCCGACCCTCGGCATTGCCCAGGGGAGTTTGCACTGCCCACCGTGCCAGCCTCTGTGGAGAGGAGCCGTCCACCTGCCTGACCGGGCCCAGCTTTGGAAAGACCTTGGTTTTGTCTGCTGGGTGGACTGACCCTGGCCCGGGCAGTAGGGTGAGGCGAGCAGCGGCATGATGCCCACGTGGAACGTGGATTTCTCTCCAGGGTGGCAGAAGATGGTTTAGAGGCAGCACTGGGGTGGGGAAGCACCCTGACCCCGTCTCAAAAGGTTAGGACGCGCCAGGTCCAGGGGAAGAGTATCACTACTTAGAGCGCTGAGAGTTTGGTGCGGTGCAAATTTGGGAATCCGCCAACACTTCACTTCCCTGATCCCGCTAACAGTTAACAACGTCCTGCAGGCTGGCACCTCGGGAATAAGCTCCTCCACCTGCGTTCTCTGTTCATTCTTTCCTCCAGTCCTTCATATACATATATATTTTTTTCTTTTCTTTTTCTTTTTCTTTTTTTTTTTTTTTGAGACAAGAGTCTTACTCTGTCACCAGGTGCCAGGCTGGAGTGCGGTGGCATGATCCTGGCTCACCAAAAACTCTGCCTCCTGGGCTTAAGCAATTCTCCCGACTCAGCCTCCCTAGTAGCTGAGAGTACAGGTGCCTGCCACCACGCCCGGCTAATTTTTATATTTTTAGTAGAGACTGGGCTTCACCATTTTGGCCAGGCTGGTATCGAACTCCTGACCTCAAGTGATCCACCCACCTCAGCCTCCCAAAGTGCTGGGATCACAGGCTTTTTTCCTTTTGAGATGGAGTTTCACTCTGTTGCCCAGACTGGAGTGCAGTGGCATGATCTCAGCTCACTGCAACCTCCACTTCTTGGGTTCCAGTGATTCGCATGTCTCAGCCTCCAGCTACACCTGGCTAATTTTTGTATTTTTAGTAGAGATGAGATTTCACCATGTTGGCCAAACTGGTCTCAAACTCCTGGCCTCGAGTGATCCGCCCAACTCAGCCTCCCAAAGTGCTGGGATTATAGGCATGAGCTGCCATGCCCAGCCTCCTCCAATTCTTTCTAAAAAGCAAGTTTAATCATACCATTCATTTGCTTAAAACCTAGGCCAGGTGTGGCTCACACGTATAATCCCAGCACGTTGGGAGGCTGAGGCAGGAGGATCACTTCAACCCAGGAGTTGGAGACCAGACAGGGTGGGTAACATAGCCCCCATCTCTAAAAAATAGAAACTTTGTTAGCTATAGGATAGATACGTAGATGGATAATGTATCAGTTAGAGCACTTTCGGCTTCACAGCAGAAACTCCAACAAGTGTGGTGATTTGAACCAATAGGGATTTATTTTTCTCCCATAACAGGAATCCTGGAGGTAGGTGTGGCTGGCATGACTTCAGCAGCCCAGTGGTATCAGGGCCAGCACTTCTGCAGTTCTGTGACTTCCCTTCATGGTCACAAGAGGATTGCCGCAGCTCCAGACATCACACCGTGTTCTGGCTGTAAGAACGGGGAAATGATAGTTACAGAGATGGTTGTCTGTTTTATCGTGAAAACAAAATTCTCGGAGGCTCCCGAGTCGGGTTCTACCTACACCACAGTGGCCAGAAGCCAGTCGTGCCCAGTGCTGCTGTGAATCTTGGAGAAATTGGCACCAAGCGTTCCCAGTGTCTGTAGTGAACAGGAGGGGGACAAGCTTGGAGTCAATTGTGGAGACGGAGATCTGTCACTGGGGCCGCCCACCATCTTTTGAATATCTTCTCTGCATTTCCATAGTTCTCTCAAGGGGAATTCTGTCATTCCCACTTAGAACTCAGGATTTCCTTGGTCTGCCCCTCTTTGCTACTAGGGGAGATGAGGCGGAGGCTGCCATGCCGGGGCACCCAGGGGCTGACTGGTGGGGCAACCATTTTGCTAAATTTTGTCCTGGCAAACTAGACAACATGTTTCTGGAGTTCACACTGGTTGTGTCAGCCTCCTGCTGCAGCAGAACCATAGCAGCTCTGGGGCTGGCTGGGGCAGCCAACCCCTACTCAGCCCAGTTCCGGCAGGGATCTTGCCATTGTCCCCAGAAAGCCTGATCCGTGAGCCATCCAACAACTCTTCAGAAATCTCATTTCCACTTAAACCAGCCAGAGTGGGTTCAATTATTTGTACTTGTTATGAATCGAATTATTTCCCCAAAAAAGCTATGGTGAAGTCCTAACCCCCAGTGCCTGTGAGTATGACCTTATTTAGGAAGGTAATTGATTACAGATATAATCAAGTTAAGATGAGGTTGTATGGGTGGGCCCTAATCCAATACGGCCACTGTTCTTATAAGAAGAGGGAAATTTGCACACAGATACGTGAGGAAGGCCATGTGCATTAGAGTTCTCCGGATACACAGAACCAATACATTTATGAGAGAAGAGTTACTATAGGAGTTGACTCGCGTGATCGTGGAGGCTGAGCAGTCCCATGATCTGTCGATCTGTTGCCTGCATGCTGAAGAAACAAGACAGCCATGGTATCATTCGTCTGAGTCCAGTGCCCGCGGGGAGGAGAATATGGCCATCCCAACTCAAACAGAAGCAAATTCTTCCACATTTTTGTCCTTTTCAGGTCCTCAGATAGGACGGTGCTCACCCACACTGGTGAGGGTGAGTCTTTAATCAGTCTACTGTACTAATTCAAGTGCCAGCTGCTTCTAGAAACGCCCTCACAGACGCACCTAGAAACCACGTTTACCAGCTATGTGGGGATCCCCTTGCCCAGTCAAGTCGACATAAAATTAACCATCAACCATGTGACAACTTAGAGCTCGAAGTGCTGCAGCTTCAAGCCAAGGAAGGTAGGCCTGTGGCCACACCAGAAGCTAGGAGAGCAGTGAGGGACGGTCCCCCAGCCTTCTGAGGGAGCACAGCCCTGCGACACCTTGCTGTCCGGCCTCTAGAGCTGTGCAAATAGGTTTCTGCCATTTGCAGCACTCAATTTGTGGTCCCGTGTGGTGGAACCTCAGCTCAGCCCCCATCAGTGTTTGGGCAGGTGGGAGGGAGCCGGGCAGACGAGCAACCCAATTCCACATTTGGGTTTTGCTTAGTGATGCGATCCCCATATTCTAAAGAGACATCTGACCAAGGACCCAGGCTGCTACCCCTGGGCTTTCAAGAAAGTGACAGAAGCTACCCAGCTTAGCCGGGCGCAGCGGCTCACGCCTGTAATCCCAGCACTTTGGGAGGCCCAGCAGCGTGTTTGAGACCAGCCTTGCCAATGTGGTAAAACCCCGTCTCAACCAAAAATACAAAAACCAGTTGAGTGTGGAGGCACACGCCTATAATTCCAGCTAGTCAGGAGGCTGAGGCAGGAAAATCACTCGAACCCAGGAGGCAGAGGTTGCAGTGAGCCAAGATTGCATCACTGCACTCCAGCACGGCAACTGAGTGAGACTCTTGTCTCAAAAAAAAAAAAAAAAAAAATGAAGCTACACAGCTCCGGCAGCCTCACGTCACACCCTCCCCTGTCCTGGCTGCAGGAGGGGAGGGAATTCAGAGCCCACAGCCTGACAGGCACAATGCAGTGATTCCCACCCCTGCCACCCCTGGAGCAGTGAGGGTGTGGATTTGAAATGCTTGCAGGTGAGGCCTCCGGCATCTCACGCCCCAGCTGGGAGCCCCCAAACTGCATTCCCTGCAGACAGCCCTGCTGCCCCCTGGGAGCAGAGCGATTTTCAGCGGGCTGGGCTCATTGTCCCTGAAGGTAGGCTGTCCAGTTGAATGTGGAGACAATGCCCACCGCCCTGGGTATTTCCAAATGTGGGAGCCTGTGAGCAGCAGGCACCAAACTGCTGAGGTAGGCAGGGTGGCAGGCCTTGGGCGAGAATGCCCCGGGTGGGGCCTGCAGGATCTGGAGCTCCCTCCTGCGAGGTGCAGACAAGGGTCAGGGAACAGACCAGGGGCCGAGGTGCGCAGAGACCAGCCATGTGAGGGAGCTGCCCCTACCCCATGCCCTAGCAGGATGGGAGAAACCAGGGTTCTTGCCCTCAGCAGATTCACTGTGAGGCTGGTGAGGTTTGCGAGTCAGGGCCCCTCACCTTCATGGGCCTTTCTCAAGGCCCTGGGAGGGACCCCAGAAATGTACTTGCTGAGTCATGTGACTTAGAGAATTTACATATCTTAAGTAAGTATCTCTCTCCATATCATCTATCTGCAGCCTGCCAGGGCTGCCCAAACAAAATAATGTAGCCTGGGCAGCTTAAACAATGGAAATTGTTTTATTTTGAGACAGGGTCTTACTCCGTTGCCCAGGCTGGAATGCATCTCCCTGTGTCTTCAAGTGGTCTTCCCTGTGACTGTCCTAATGTCCTCTGCGAGGGCACCCATCAGATGGGATCGGGGACCTCATACTCTAGTGGCCTTATTGAAACTTGATTACCTCTGAAAAGACCCCATCTCAAAATACAGTCACATTCTGGGGGACAGGGGTTAGGACTTCAACATATGAATTGGTGGGGGCAGGGACACAATTTAGCCAAAAGCAAACAAAGAAATAAAACATTTCTATATTAAAATACATACTCTGTGTGTGTGTGTGTGTCCTTGTGCGTGTGTGTGTCCTTGTGTGTGTGTCCTTGTGTGTGCGTGTCCTTGTGTGTGTGTCCTTTGTGTGTGTCCTTGTGTGTGTGTCCTGGTGTGTGTGTGTCCTTGTGTGTGTGTGTCCTTGTGTGCGCGTGTCCTTGTGTGCGCATGTCCTTGTGTGTGTGTGTCTTTGTGTGTGTGTCCTTGTGTGCGTGTGTCTTTGTGTGTGTCCTTGTGTGTGTGTCTTTGTGTGTGTGTCCATGTGTGTGTGTCCCCTTGTGTGTGCATGTCCTTGTGTGTGTGTCCTTTGTGTGCGTCCTTGTGTGTGTGTCCTTGTGTGTCTGTGTGTCCTTGTGTGCGTGTGTCCTTGTGTGCCTGTGTCCTTGTGTGCCTGTGTCCTTGTGTGTGCGTGTGTCCTTGTGTGCGTGTGTGTCTGTATGTGTCCTTGTACCTTAAGGAGGAGCTTACAAAATGTGCCTGTTGAATTCTGCAAACCTTCGTGTGTCTCTGCCTGGATTCCAGCAGAGCGAGGACCCCGTGGGCGCTGCAGGGCAGGTGTGGCTCCAGAGGCAGCACCTGAGCAGGGAGGGGTGGTGAGCAAGACCCCAGCGGCCTTCCTCTTTAGTCTGCCAGCAGCTCCACCAGCCCCTTCCTGCAGGAACCGGTGGGAAGGGGGTAATGTCCCGGGCCGAGCACAGCACTGGGCGGCCAATGGAGGGTCACGGCACAGCCCACCTTTGCACTCCTGTCCACCGTGACTGTCCTTCACTGAGAGAAAGAATTTCTCACCTCAAATGGGAGAAACCAGGGCGGCACTTCCCACGGAAATCGGAACTGTGTCTGAGCCACTGCTAATTCGTCCTTAGAGGTCTCAGGAAAGGAGATGGTAAACTAACCTGCAATACGCTGAGTGCGCGAATAGACGCTCCCGCTGCGGCTGGCCCGCTCCTCATCCCTGCACCACGGAGGCTCTCCCGGAGACGTGTCGGGACCCCAGCCTGACGTCCAAGCTCTGCCCACTGCCCACCACAAACAGCCACCACTTGAGCCTGACGTGTGCGTGCAGCGGTGTCGTCCCTGGGGAAGGAGACCCCAGGGAGAGGCCTGCCATCTGAGAAGTAGGCTTAGGCCTGTGTGGGCAGGAATTCTGGGGTTTCCAGCAACCTAGAGGGACGGGGCTAGGTACTGAGGGGGCGTGTCCCTTGAGCTGGTGGAGGCCAGCCCCAGGCACTGTACCGCATGGGCCTCAGGACAGAGGCTGAGCTCCACACCGCAGGAGCAGTCAGGGGCCCGCATGGGTGAGCACAGCCCCTGCGTCTGTGTGCTATGGCTGCTGTAAGGATGTGCCACCAGCAGGGCATGAACAGCAGCAGCGTGTGGTCCCACAGTTCTGGTGGCTCCAGCTATCAATGGGGCTGGTTCCTTCTGGGGCAGCGGCAGGGAAACTGGCCTCTCCTCCCTCTCTAGGGCTTTGCCGGCCATCTTTGCTATTCCTTGGCTGCTGGAGGCAGCCCCCGGTGTCTGCCCAAATCTTCACATGGCGTTCTCCCAGGGAGACACAGTCACACGGGAATAGGGGCCTGCACTCCCGGGATGACTCATCCTAATAATGAATCGTATCTGCAACGACCCTATTTCCAAACAAGGCCCCATTCTGAGGTCCTGGGGGTTAGGCCTTCGACATATGAATTTGCGGGGGGACATCAACCCACAACAGCTTCAGCCTCCCCACACGTCCCGTGCACTCCCCGCTCTGCTACGCCTAGGCTGGGACCTCTACCAGACACCTTGACCCGAGACGTCACCCAGGCCAGCTCTGGGCCTCATGGCTCTGTCTGTGGGAGCTGCCCTAGTTTTCCACTGAGCTTTATTAGGGACCTGAGGATATTAAGTGGTGCCCCAGAATCCCTGGGTTTTGACACAGTGCTTCCTCCCCACTTCCTAAGGCAGCATTCCCACCTTCCTGCAGAGATCTCTCCTAAGAGATTCCTTCTCAGAGATCCCTGGCCAGCATAGCTCCCTTGTCCAGTGGTCAGCTCTGCAGCAAGAGGCCCCACATGGCAGGAGGGCATCTCTGCTCCTGAGTCGGGGAAGCAGACCCACATTCCTCCGAGGACCGGGAGGCAGGACTGCCACTCCTGTGACCCCACCGTACCAGAATGGGAAAGAAAAATCCTTCAGTAGCTGATTAGCCATCACGGCCACTCTGTGGAAGGACTGTGGAGGCAAGCAAGGCTGTGACTGGCGTCCGTCCGTCCACAGGCCTCTCACAGGCATGGCTACCTCCACCTCTGCATGCTGGCAGTAGGGAAACAGCCTCCTTGGTCAGTCCCAGGTTAGAAGCCTGTTCTGCCTCCCACAGGCCTGCATCTCAGCGTTCAGGGGTGCAGTCTCCCCACTGGAGCCATTCCGTCAGTCTGTCCGGCTCCCTGCTTCTGGGTGAAGGGCGTGGAGTGAGGCCAGTGGACACACGTTACCGCCACGCTTGGTTTCCTCTGAAATGAGGCCCGGGATTGCAAGTGTCATTGTGGAATCCCAAGGCAGTGAAGGAGGCCAAGGATGGCATGCTGGCAGGAGGACCCTGAGAGCACTCATCCCTGCAGGGACTGGCTCTTTTTTTTTTTTTTTTTTTTTTGAGACGGAGTTTCGCTCTTGTTACCCAGGCTGGAGTGCAATGGCACGATCTCGGCTCACCGCAACCTCCGCCTCCTGGGTTCAGGCAATTCTCCTGCCTCAGCCTCCTGAGTAGCTGGGA
>CAUYOR010162626.1:0-19563 GCA_963573925.1 Callimico goeldii | reverse complement strand
AAATACCGCATATTCTCACTCATAGGCGGGTGATGAAAAATGAGAACACATGGACACAGGGAGGGGAGTACTAAACACTGGGGTTGATTGGGGGGAAAAGGGGAGGGCCAGTGGGGAGAGGGAGCCGGGGAGGGATAGCCTGGGGAGAAATGCCAAATGTGGGTGAAGGGAGGAAGGAAGCAAAACACACTGCCATGTGTGTACCTATGCAACTGTCTTGCATGTTCTGCACATGTACCCCAAAACCTAAAATGCAATAAAAAAATCATAAAAAAAAGACTAAATGTAGTCAAAAAAATCAAATCACTGGAGGGATGGTTATTTTTATACATGAATTTCCTAAAAGTATTAGTGTAAGGAACCCAATTCGAAGTCAATCAAGAAGGGATAAAAGTCAAATAGCAGCAGATTGACTTTCCAGGGACTGGCCTGCCTCGTTTGATATTTCCCAAACGCATTTGGTGGAAATTTGATTGCATTTCATGTCATACTTTCTCTCTTCTGCAACATACAATTATATCCTACATCACACGGATGATACCATCCAAGTTCTGATACCTGTAATGTTCAACAGAAATTAGTTTGCTAGAAATGAGATATATCATGAGCAAATTAAAATTAGATGTTTTATCTGATATAACATTTACTCTGCAAATATAGAGATATCCCAAAAGGAATAAGCTAACTATAGAAACTTATGAAAAATATCAGACCAAGCTGAGCTTAGTAAGACTATCTGAAGATTGTATGGGACACCAATATGAGTTCACAAAATAAATTTTAAACAACATGAGAAGCAACATGTTGGCATGGGATTCTCTGTAAAACCGTGACTAATGCTAAGGATACGCAACTTGATACAATGAAGCCTGTCTTGAATATACATTTGCAAGGCTAAGTCTGTGTGTGGCTTTGAGCAAAGCTCACTTTTGCACGCCAGTTAACTAGTGACAATAATATTCTAGCACTATTGGTAAAAGTGAAGATAAACCATCCTGGCCTTAAAACCAGAATAAATTTCACAGATATATGCTGAGATTTCATCCAGGAATATAGTTAAAGGGTTCAAAAGGGACTGCATGTAGCAAGTAATACGAAGTACCAACATTTTTATTTTGAGGCATCATGAAACAGATGTAGAAAACGACGCCAGCAATCACAACGTGAATGCAAATGAAGGTGCAGAAACCACGCAAGTCTTTGTTGTTTGTCTTATAATTTTATTCTACTGATGTGAATGAAATATTTTTATGTTTTCAAGAGGAATATCCCATTTGTGATTTTGTTTGCTAGATTTCTCTTGCTTAAATGTAAAGTCACCTATACTGGCATCATCGGTTTGAGTCCTATTATTGTGTATTCTGGCTAAATTTTAATGAAGACATTCTGTATGAACTGTCAGCCTAATAGCCAATATTGATGTAAATATATGTGTGTTTGCTTTCAGTTTTTCCATAAATCTTTTCTATGTTTCTATTCTTCTGAAACTAGCCTCATGAAAACAAACAACACTTCATACCTGATTACTTTTCTCTAGAGTTCTGAGTTAATATCTATGCACTAGATTCACTGGAGCACTTACAAAACCCAGATTATGAATGTTTCCTGGGGAATTGTTTTATACTCATGGAACCACTCAGAATTTATTCATTATTCAAGTTAAAAATGCTTGCTTCCTGAAATACATCCTATCAAAGTCAACAAAGATTGACTTTACTTCCAGCTTGAGAACATATTGATCTATTTTCCAGATCTCAAGATATATGCAAAACCCTTCTTATGAACCTTTTCAGCATTATTTCCATAAGTTTTGGTTTTCAGTTAAAAGAAACGAACATGAAAGTTTGTTTTCTAGTGTAAGCTTGGGTAGTCATTGTTCATGCTTACTTTGAATAAGATGTGTAACAGGATAATATACTCTGTTCAGGAAACACATTATTTATCAAATTATCACAATATTAAATGAGCAGTTAGTAAACATGATTGACACATTCATATCCTAGTTAATATTTAATACTCTCATAACTTAATATCTGCTTAAACTTATTAAATCAAATAAATAATTTAGCATTAAAGAGCAATTGTGTGGTCTTGCCATTTACTTCTACAAATATTTTTCTCTCTTCTATAATTTGCTCATTTACATGCCAGAAATGTCCTAAAATATTGTCATTATTATTATTAAAATATTTGATGAGAAAGACCTCCATCTAAGAACAAAGTCCAAAAGCATTTCAAGTGTGAGAATAAGAGTTGGTGAATTTTTAATGTCTGTTAAACCTGAGATATTTTGATTGACAATTCATGACTTTTGTGATAATTTTACAACAAAATGAAGGGAACATCAGGCACTCGTTCCCTTCTATTTTAATCAGTCCTTCTGTTATATGATTTGCCAGGGTTGGCAGCTAATTGCCAAAAGTTACAACTTTACCCAATTTCCTATGAAAGGAATTTGATTTTGAAATAAATTATTTGCCTACACCAATTAGGGCCTAGAAAGCCAAATCTGTGTATACCTGAGGGTGGAACATTGAAGTAGAATTAATACTGGCCCCTTAAGAGATATCCATCATCATCTCTGCAACCTGTAAATGTTACCTCATGTGGCAGGAAAGAAAAAAAGAAAAAAAAAAAACTGAAGATGTCATTAAATTAAGGATCTTGAAATGGAGACATTATCCTGTATTAGCCAGGCAGCATCTCCACATCGCTGAATGCATCCTCATACGAAGCAGGCAGAGGATGATGTGGAGCACACAGTGGAGAAGAGAATGTGGCCATGGAAGCAGAGGTTGGGATGAAGGAACCTCAAGTCAAGGAGGCTGGCAGCCACCAAAGCCAAAAGAGATTCTTCCCCCTGAACTTTTGGAGGGAGTATAGCCCAGAGAACCCCTTGATTTCAGTCCCATAAGAAATATTTTGAACTCCTAGCCTCCAAAACTATGAGAGAATAAATGTCTGTTGCTTTAACCCACCAAGTCCATGGTAATTTCTCAGAGCAGCCATAAAAATCTTATAACCGCATACATACACATGAATTACATCCATGAACACAGTCACACCCACGTGAGTTTAGGAGCGTGGGGTGGATGTGTTAACATCTGTGTGTCTACCAAACATCTGGGCCAGGCTCACTGTAGGAAATCAGAACATGTCATCCCAAGATACGCCTTTGTCATGGGATTATTTTGAGCTGATTATTTTGAGAAAGTATAGACACAGGAGAAGCTCTGAAAACAGAGTGGAAGTTCTCTTTTTGTAAGGTAAACTTATTCTATAAAGGAAATCTCTATTTGTAAGCCTGTTTCCCTTACTGTACCAGGAAGAGAAAGATGATCCTAAGTCACAAGGTAAGTCAATGGAGAAGGCCCTGACTTAAATGTGCACAACAAACCTTACTCCTGTTAACTATGCCATTTCTGGCCATGTTGCCATTACTTACCTCTCCCACACCCTTCTTTCTTTGATCTAGCTGAAGATGGTATTTAAGCCTGAATTCTAATATATCTCTCTGAGAGTGACTCATTTCCCTACATATCTCCCAAGTGTATAAGGGATAAACATAATTTTTAAACTTGTTTGTTTTTCTATTGTTAACACATCTTTTGTTACAAGGGCCCAGCCAAGAATTTAGAAGAGTTGAGGGAAAATTATTTCTTCCTGCCCTATACCATATATAGGAAAGATGTAATCATTGATATCAAAGACCTCTTGGGAAAAACATGCTGTGATCTCAGGCATCCTGAAGGGGAAAACTCGGACCAGATGTGGGGAACTGAATATGGATGAAGGAAAGTTTCTTAGGGAGGTCAAGGTTTGAGCTGGATCTTGAAGAAATTGATCAATGAGTGAATAGGTGGAAGAGTAGATGTTCAAGAAAAGCGAATGAATAAGCCAGTGCAAAGGCCTAGAGTGGGAAGAAAGGATATCTCAGCTGGAGAACTGCATGCCAGGGTGGAGATTAGAGAGGTCTGTGACTACACGCTGATATGCAGCTCAGGACAGGTCTCCCGAACCATGCTAAGTGGAGCTCAGATTTATTTTTCATCAGCTGAAGAAAAGCCATGAATACAATATTAAGCAAGATACTGGCATGGTGAGAATTGTAATTGAGAAAGACTTTGCTGCAGGTGTGAGAAGACATGGAATGCAGGGTGGCTGTAGGGGTGAATATAGGGAGAGCAGTGTAGAGGTCATTGCAGGCAACCAGCAGGAAGGCTTTGAGAACTGAATTAAGCAGGAACAACAGAAAGACAGAAGGGATGGGTAACCAGCTATTTAGTAGTGGGAAGGGCACTGTCTTTTAATCATGTAGATGTGTGGGTGGAGAGCAGTAGCACAAGTCTGCCTAATCTGTAATATGAGACTAATTCACACCCATTCCTTAAGCTGGGTTTGGACTGAATGCCACACACAATTCTGGACTGCTTTCTTTCTACCCCCATAAGTAACTTTAACCTTAGACAAATAAAACTACCTTTACAATCCTGTTTAAAGAAAGCATAATAAGACACTGAATCTACTTCCAAAATAACAGAGTAGTTCAAGAAAAAAAGACCGAATTCATACAGTGTTTTGATCATCACACTTTTAAATCAAATACACTTTAGTTCATTGGTAATACATTCTGGATTTTCAAAACAAAAAACAACCAAACACAATCTTATGAATCACATTAAAGTTACCTCTAAAACCATAGGAATTCAAAGTAGTTCAGTACAAAAACTTCTCTTTCAAAGTAACATAATATTGATTTATTTGTTTAGAATTCTGTGTCCTGAGTCAAGCAAATAAGATGATATAAGAATGATCAAACATAAATTTAAAAGTGAGAGAAAACTTACAACTCTTGACTTCAGGACATTTAGCAAAGCTAAAGAAGTTGGGATTTGAAAGTGAAAAAACATAAGAAAAATACACTAACAAATAGATAATTTGTTATCTATTTGTTAGTATATTTTTTAATGTGTCTTTCATTTTTCTTAGATTTTTACATGCTAAGGTTTTTAATGTCCCTCCAAAACTTAGGCTTTGAGAGCTCTGCCCTACTAAATAGGTTAACTCCATTGTCACAGGAGTGGGTTAGTTATAACTAGAGTGGGTTTCTGACAAAAGGATAAATTTGGGCTAGTTTTTTCCTTCTGGCTCATGAGCTTTCTTTATTTGATGCCTTTCATCATAGGATGACCCTATTCAGAAGCTGGCACCAAACTCTTGGACCTCACAGCCTCCAGAATCATGAGTCGAATAAAGTAATATGTATAAATTACCCAGCCTGTGTTAGTCTAATAGCAGAAAAAGTGCTAAGACATCACATTTGAGAAACATTATGAAAAGAGCCATGCTATTAAAAGCCAATATGAATTCCATCTCCAACCTAGAAGAGGGAGGGCATTTCTTCCTTAATCAGCCAACTTCAGAATTTACACTAAAGTTTCAGCTATATGGTGTCTCAATTATAATTCACAATATCAACAGCAAAACTTCAATGTTATTTTTAAAACACTTTAGCTATGACTCTGATTCTCAAGTTTTGACTATGACTATGAGTCGTGACTACCAACGTTTAGATGAGCACTGTGAGATGAACCAGAGCCCACATGTAAATGTATACTGCAGAAAGCCATCAATCAATCTGGAGTGGACACAATGTTTCCAAGTGTAACTACAATAGAGGAGCAAAGCAACAATAGAATCCTGGAATCAGACAATGTGTGAAAGTACAACAGCCTAAAAGAGCTGCCAGCAAGACATATCGGGAAAATTAGCCCAAAGGAGTACATGCATGCTCAGAGACGAGAATGAACCAATTACTGATGGGGAAGATGGCTGGTACTCTTCTGCCCATCATAACTTTTTTTTTATTGAGACAGAATCTCACCCTGTGGCTGGACTGGACAGGCTGGAGTGCAGTGACACAGTCTCGACTCATTGCAACCTCCGACTCCCTGGTTCAAGCGATTCTCCTGTCTCAGCCTTTTGAGTAGCTGGGATTACAGGCACACACCACCATGCCCAGCTAAATTTTGTATTTTTAGGAGAGACAGGGTTTCGCCATGTTGGCCAGGATGGTCTCGATCTCCTGACCTCGTGATCCGCCCGCCTTGGTCTCTCAAAGTGCTGGGATTACAGGCATGAACCACCATGCCCAGCCCATATGACTAACTCTAACCTCCCAACAATCCAGGACGTAGGTACTAGTATTATATTCATCTTATAAAGTAGGTAGAAAGGGACTAAACATCTTGCCAGAGATGACTGAACTTTTAAATGGATGACCTAGGATGATGAAGTCTGGCCACCGTGGCTCCAGCATCCACAATGTTAACCCGTGCACTGTGGACTCTTCTTTCAGTGAAGGAGTTGTCAGGATCTCCCAGATTCCTAATTCCTTCATGTCTCACCAGAGTTCTATTGACAGATTTGAGTTTGCTTGCTTTGAAATTGTCAGAAAAAATATAATGTGCTGCTTTTAAAAGGCAAAAAAGCCCTTGGTGGGAAAATAGGGAATGAAATGGTTTTTCTAGAGAACACATGACTTCACATCTTCATTACTTAGATTTCAAAATAGTTGTTATGATTTCTATGTTGATTTCACACAATCATCGATTTGAAAGCTTCTCCCGATTCCTGCCCTGCAATCTGAGCTCTGCAGGTACATGGAAAACACAAAAGTAAACCTAACTGAGAATAGTCTTATTATTCTGCAATTTTGCGTAATTATCCAAACCCACTTGAAATAATAACAGAGGTAAAGACAAAGAGCATGCATAAATAAGGATGGATAGCATCTCATAATCTGACACATGACATGTGGATAAAGATCATTAAACCATACATAGAAAATTCAAACTAGGTTATATTTCTAAAGCGGTTTATATGTTGAATTAGGAGAATACAGCAAAAACTATCCCACAGAGACATTCTGTAAGCTGATAGCATGGAGGTCAAGTGTGCCGGAGATGGTATGACAGATCCATCCATTATGCAGGCATGGCCAAGGAAGTGCACTTGAACTTCCAATCTAAGATTCTAAGATTCCATATCCCTCCTTTATGGTGAAAGAGGGTTCCAAGTTTCCCATATGGAATATAAAGGCCAAGCCCTTTCTCATACAGCACAGAACAGGGACACCCTGGGGAGGTGTGAAGAACCATGGAAGAGATGAAGATGAGGGCCTGGTGCACTGTTGGGATCTCAGCCTTCCGCATGGGCTAGCTCCCTGCTTTCTGACCTGCTCTTTCCCAGAACACAACTCTTCCTCATCCCCAGCCTCATTATCCCCCTACTGTGTTCACACTACAGTATCCACCTCATTAGAGTCTCCCTAAATAGTCTCAGGGCTGACAGTAACACGACAAGTCATAGAAGAGCTAAACATTCCTCCCTATGCTACCACACAGGCAATGGGTAAATACTGCCTTTTAAATTCAGTGCTTTCTCGGATGATCATACCCCAGAAGAGCTCTAATATGTCTGAAATAAGTAATGCTAACAGAGCTGCCTGCATCACTGCCTAATTCTTAGAGCTCTTATTAGGGTGAATAATTAAGAAAAGCTATTTTTTCTTCTTTGTTTTTCCAAGCATGATAACTTTCTTCCATACCTGTCTCTATGAGCTTTCATTCAAGGACAACTGATTTAATGAGTTGTGATGATGGATAATTAAGTCTCTTGGTTATTCTCCTAGGATTATTGTAGCTGTGAAAATCAAGCCACATACACATACCTTCAAACGGCAATTATAAAATATTTAACTGCTTTTAAATTTAGAAATGATTTCTGGTTTTGGAAACTATCTCTGGCCCCAACAGGCTCATCATTTCATTTGCATATTCAAAGACTGTATCAGTCTTTAGAACCATTTTGATTGTTCTACCTCCTATGACGTTTTGACAAACATTATTATGATCTGTTAGATTTATATTCGCACTAATATACTATCCAGGTGATTTGACAAACATATAGTGCTTCATTACCCAATTTTAATAGAACCTACAAAAATACAAATGTAACTAGTCCAAATGTAGTACAAAAACATCTCAATATCTTACCTTTTCAAGGAATCTGACTCTGGTTATCACTAAAAGAACTCTTCCCTGAGCCATCTACACCAACCTCTACTTTCCCTTTAAATAATGATGAGTCTCAGGAGAAAGAAACTCAACATTAGGAAGTAGCTTCTGTATTGCCTTTACATGAATGACAAACAAAATTATTATAGTATGATCATCCTCAGATAAAACAGTTAACTTTGCTCCTCTCATGCCTAACAACATTAAGGACATTCCTTGAGATTCAGTGATGCTTAGTATCAATAGATTCACAACATACAAAACAGAGATAGAAACCCTTTGCCAACTATATATAATCACTGGATTGGTTCTATGCCAGGAAACCACTACAAAACAGCAAGTATTAAGTCTCTGCTAATATTCCTCTGTAGTCCAGTGGAACTTATAAATGTATTCAACTAATATTTACCAAACACCCTTATGTAACAGAATTTGGTCTACAATATGAGCTTTTCTAAAGCCTGCTGTATCTTAGGAATTCTCAGCCTAGTAAAGGCAAGAGAAAAAGGTAATTGTTGATACAAGTTGAAAGTAAAGGTAAATGCTGTAAGAACATAGAGAAAGATGGAGGCTAACACAGAGATGCCCAGTCCGGCAGCCATCTGAGCAGGAACAGAAGGAAAATAGAAGTTCTTCTGGTAGATGAGAGAGACATATGCTTGCTGGCAACAGGTACCAGGATATGCAAAGTCTGTAAGAAGTGGAAAAACATCTCATGTTCGTGGAACTGCAGGAAATGTGAATGGCTGAATTCCACAAGGAATGGTGAAGAATAAGCAGATCTGGAAACTGGAAAAATAGAAAAGGTCAGACCATGGTGTTTCTTACATGCTATTGTTTCAAAATAGAATTATGTTTACATTTGAGAGTTTTAAGCAGTAAGGTCATGTCGTAGCTTATGTATATTAAGCCACAAACCACAGTAGGAGGCAGGAGAACAGAAAACACAGAGCACTACAAACTGCCCAAGGCCAGAAAGCAAGCGAAGGAGCTAAGTGCAAATGTGATCAGCTGTGCAGTTCAGAAGGATAACTTGAGGAAAAGGGATAGAATGTACGAGAGGACAGAATGCAACTAATAAAAGAACATTAGTTAGTTGAAGCCCATGGCGATAAGACAACAAGGCTGAATTCGAGAAGCCTGAATAAGGCTGAATCCATTGCAAGCTGTATACTGGAAAGAACAGTATAGGTGCACATTTAGGGGCCACTGGATGAGAATGGGGAACTAGCAAAGGCATCCACTGTTATGGACAAAAGGTTTTGAATCTGAGCTCTGAGGTGAGTTTAAGGAGCTCCATCCAGATGATGATGGTATGAAAAGCTATTCTACTGTTCAGGAAAGAAGTTAGTTTGGAGATAAAGACAAAACGTTCCTTATCTTGATTTTTATATATCTTTGCTTGGGAACAAAGGAGATATGGTGACGTAAGTGTGGCTCAGATGTTTTGTTTGTTTTGACTTTTGTTCTTCTGAGGGGATGGGAATGGAACAAGAAGTCACTTAAATTGCTCACACAATCATCCATCAGCATTTGTCATAGCTGGTCAACATGCAGGGTCCACAGGAAGGTGCTGATTACATTATGGGTATGACTATGGATGAGGACCCTTATATGAATCGACTTTGTTAAGAATGAGAAACGATCTGATCTACTGTAACACAAAGGCATAGGGACACCGTGATGTGGAGATCACAAGAATACACTGCAGCTCATTTTCATAAAGAACAGAACAGAACGTCCATTGTAGCATCTAACAATCTTCTTTCAAGGACCATCTTCTTCCCATGGCTCATCCTGTCTGGGTTTTCTTCCTCCTCACTAGGGGCTCCTTCTCAGTCTCCTTTAGCAGACTGAGCTGTGTTTCCTCCAAGCGGTGGCGTGGCCTTGGCATCTGCCTAGGATCCTTCGCTTTTCTCTCTACCTTCCTCCCTGGGTAGCATCACCTGGTTTTATGACACGAAACACCATCAATACAACATACCTGCATTCCGGTTCATTGCTGGAAGCTATTAATTCTTCCCTCTATCTCCTGGATATGTTCCTTGGCATATCCAAAGGCATCTCAAACATAATACATGCAAATCACAAGCCACAATTTCCATCTCTGCCTCCCAACTTGCTTCTCCCTTAGTGTCACCCATATCACTACCCACTCAGTTGCTCTGATGAAAGGTACACAAGTCATCGTTAAGTTTTCTTCATTTTTCCTCACTGCCAACATCCAATCCACCAGCAAATCGAGTTGACTGTAACAAACAAAACAACTTTCCAAATGCATCCATTTCTCTACCAGCACCTCTTGCCTAAATACTAATATAATTTCCTAATGGGTGTCTTTCCTCCAGCTTTGTCGCATTATAACTCTCCCCTCTACAACTCATCCAAAAGTATCTTTTTAATAAAAAAAAAATTGATTATGTTTAATACCTTCAGGCAACTTGCCAGTTATGTATGTACCCAAAACACAAGTCAACGTCTTGGGCCTGGCACACAAAGCTTGAGGAGTTTCGACCCCGATTTCTCTGACCACATGTGTCACCATTCCTCTGTGCCTTGAGCCCCGTGACGCAGCAACTCTAAACCTCTCTAGATTGCTTTAGCCTTATCCATCATTCCTTCTTCCAAACCTTTGTATTCACTGATCTCTCTTCCCAGAAAGTGCTTTTCCTCACCTGCACCTGACTCTACGTTACTCAGATATTGACTCAACTGCCATTCGGTATGAGTAGACCGTTCCTGACCACCCTATCTACAAGAACTTCACAAATACTTTCTATTACATCACTGCATTTGAATTCTTGGCAGCACACTCACCACTTCCTAACACTTTTCTTAACTATTAATTGATAAAATGTCTCCACCAACTATAATAACACTGCTAAGAAAATTCCTCCTCTTGGTTCAACACGATTTCCTGCACTTGGAAGTCTGACTGCCCCACAGGAGATCCTGATGAAATATGTGCTGGAGGAAGGAATAAGCCAGGGGTCTGAAAAGATGCAGTAAGTCTACTTTTAGAAACTTTCTGCCTGAAGGTAGGAATTTCAAGGCAAGAGCCTCATCACGTTTGTTATCAGGTGAAAGAACCTAAGTTCAAGATTAGCATGAAGACTGAGCAAATCACTTGGCATTTATTTCTCAAATTCATCTTGCATATCTACGTGATGTGAATAATAATCTCTGCCCTTCTTGGTTCATAAAATTGTTACAAGATTTAATGAGATAGTTATGGAGCACTGTATAAACTTTCAAGCAAAGTAATTTAGTAGAAATAGTTCGATCTGCAATCTGTCTGTATCAAAACTGGAGAGCTTATTCATGGCATCCTCTCCAATGAGGAATTTGCTAGTACACTGGGTGAGAGTGGCTTAGCCAGGGTGGTGGGAGTTGTCACCTGGCCCTTGAAGAGTTTTGCATCTGGCAATAATCCAGAGATGACTCCACTGCGAGGTAATAAACACAGAGAAAACTCTTTACCTAGCGTCTGTATGACCATCTCCTAACGTCTTGTATTGGAGGCATTTCAATTGCTCCTTGGGTGGAAATTAGCTCACCTTTTACTGTCAGCAGGACACATGGTACATGTGCCATTACATTGGGAAATGGCCACGCAACAATTCTAAGTGGACAAGTAAAGCTCAAACATCGGGCAAGACTGTTATAAACTGACTGTAGCAATCTTTTTTTACTCATTCTACATTAAATGTCACTGAAAGTAGATCAAATGAAATGAAAGCTCCCATGTCACTCTGGAAAACGACCATGAAAACAGTCAGCTTCAACACAAAATGTGTGGTTTATACTAGGGACTGGGATTCTATTTTTATCTATGAAAAAGACTATAGTTTCTGCTTCTGACAGATGAGGTCAGTGAGTAACGTCTAACATAGGTTCCCTCATCTCTTCCCCTTGCCTCTTGGTCATAAGGCAGAGGTAGTGGTTCAGAACCTCCAGCACTAGACCCACCATTACATGGATAATAGTGGTCAGAGCTTGGAGATGTTTTGTTACAACCAGACCAAGGGGCATCCATAAGAGCGTTCAGCAAAGCCCAGGAACAGGGACCACAGGGCGTGCTGGGTAAGTCACCTCCTGGACAGCTCTGTACCCAGCACCCGAGGCCTCAGGAGGCAGAGGGAAGCCTAGTAAAGGGCAAGGAGGGTGTTGGCTGTTTTGTTTCCTTCCTTCAAGGCTGTAAATGATATCACCACACCCTACACCTAGCTGCCGGCACCCAGTGCAAACAGGCTGAGATTTTGACCTGCTGAATACACATTTGGACTGAATGCTGAAGAATCGCCGAGAAGAAACACTCGGGGGAAGAACTGTCAGATGGCATATTACTAAAATAAGAAAAGAAGCATTTCCACTGATTTGAAAAGAATATTGAGAGAAGTTATAAGCCTTCAAACAGGATCTCAAATGCAAGCTTGAGTCATAACTCTGTATTTTCATGTAAGTTCTTAAAAGGCTCAGTGAATCAAAATTTTACTATGCAATGAAAAGCTTAGCTTTTAGGCTACAAATGCATTCATCAAACTTACTTGGTCTTGGGATTGGATTTAGGTTACCTATTGAGAACCGGTAGCCAACCAGGCATGCTGTCCTTCAGTGAGGCGACAAGAGCCCACAGGCCTGTCTATCATTCTGTCTTCTCTACTTGCAGGCTCCAAGCCCAGTGCCTCAATGCCTCGAGTCTCCCTCTATCCTGATGTGTACAAGACTAAGGAAGAAGTCTTGCCCTAACCACCCTTAGGTTATCCAGGGGTACGAGGAGCTGGGGCTGAATCCTGGCGACGAGAATTAGTCAAGTTTTTTATTTCCCTATTCCTCATTTTTCCTTACTGGTTTCTGAATATAATAAAAATAGCAACCTCAATGGGTGTTGGTGAGCACTAAGGAGTGCTTACAAGGAGCATTGAAAACGGTGTCTGCACGTAGTAAACCTGTGATATTGGTAACTGCATAATTACTTCTACTATTATTTTTCTTTTTCTTTTTTTCCTAAGATAGAGTTTTGCTCCGGTCACCCAGGCTGGAGTGCAAAGGCATGATCTCAGCTCACTGCAACCTCTGCCTCCCACGTTCAAGCAATTCTCGTGCCTTGGCCTCCCAAATACCCGGGGCTACAGGGGCCCACCACCACACGTGGCTAATTTTGTATTTTTAGTAGAGGCAGTGTTTCACCATGTTGGCCAGGCTAGTCTGGAACTCCTGACCTGGGGTGATGCACCTACCTTGGCCTCCCAAAGTGTTGGGATTATAGGTGTGAGCCACTGGGCCCTACCCCATTATTTTTTTAAAAAAAGACTTTTTAATCCCATTCTAATTCTTTTGTTATCTGCCTTTCACTTGGAAATACAGCTACAATGGAAGGCAGAAATGCAAGCTGCTTCTGGGCAAAATTTGCTTTTAATATTCTTAAAAGGTTTGTAGTAACAAATATTTCCCCACATGTTCACTAGAAATTATTCTTTGCTTTGGGGGAGATTTAAAAATAAAATTTTAAATAAATGCCTAAGGAATTCCAAATGACTTGGAAAGCTTAATCCATTCTGTCAGTAGAAAAAAAAAAGATACAGATGTCTGCCAAAAAAAAAATCCGTTCTGAATATTAAGTTGCTTATTGCAGTATCTGAAGAAACCCACAATGGTGCATTAAGAATTTTTGAAAATACGTTATCATTGAAAGAAAGAAAACTGCCCCATTCTTTTTTACTGAGTCCTCCAGGTCATCTATATCATGGGTCCCCAACACCCGGGCCGTGGACTGGTCCTGGTCCCTGGTCTGTTAGGAACCAGGCCAAACAGCAGGAAGTTAACAGCAGGAGGTGAGCATTGCTGCCGGGGCTCCCCTTACTGTCACATCAGCAGCAGCATTACGTTCTCATAGGAGCATGAACCCTATTGTGAACTGCGCACTGCAGTGAGGGACCTAGGTTATACACTCCTTATGAGACTCTAACTGATGTCTGATCATCTGAGGTGGAACTGTTTCATCCCCAAACCAACCCCTGCCCTCTCTCCACTATGCTGTGGGAAAACTGTCTTCTACGAAACAGGTCTCTGGTGCCAAGAAGACTGGAGACCGCTGATCTAAGTCATTAGAACTCTTGTACTCTACCATTCAACCTTTACCTATGATGTGAATTTAGGTTCTTGCAAAATAAAAGAGAACATGGGTTTTAATGCCTATGATCTGTATTTCGCCATGTGATTACATGGTGGAAGGCAGGTTATCCTCATTGATCACATGTAGAGTTTAACCACATGAGCTACTCTAAAGAAGACGTTCTCATGGCCGAGTTTTCCCTCTGTCTCCTGGGTATTCCTCAATGTGCACTCCATTTAGAAATAAATCTCAAAGAGCTCTGATGATGTATCTTTTCTCAAACACACATTCCCCTCATCTCTCCCCATCTCCCCTGCAGACATGATAAGAAGTGAATTTAGCTAGAAAATCTATTTCTGTTGTTGCCATTAAACTAATTTTAGGACTGGAAACTCGCATATGGTCGCTATGTGCCTCCCTTCTTTGTAGGAAACATGAGTCTGTAATGAATCCAAATCCAAGTTTAATTTGGAAACCATATTGTAAGATAGGAAGAGAATAAAACATAGCATTGAAATAGATCACATTAGTTTTTATTTACACCTATTATTCCCTATTTAAGAACATTGACACTTGTCAACTATATTTCCATAAGCGAAGAAGAATCAGATTTGTAGAGCTGTAATAAAGACAGAAAGAAGAAGGAGCCTAGAATGAGAAAAAGAAAGGAAAAAACGGCCAGGAAGGTGAGGGGAAGTGAGAATAGTCCAAGGAAAGAGGAAGGCAAGGCTGAAGAGGAAGTGAAAAAACATTAAACAATCTAGGCTTCAAGTAAATAACACATTTTATTTCAGTATGTTCAAAGCAAATCCTAGATGTACCAAGCACTTGAAATTAAACCATAGCCATATGCTCAGGGAATGATTTTATAAAGAAATGAAGGCAGAACCGATGTCAGCTGAACCACTTGAGTAGAAAACACCCTAAAGTTCGCGGCTTTGGGATTCTAGATTGCTGGGAGTATGGCATTCTCATAGTGCCACCTCCCGTCCTGAGGTCACCAGTGAGTTCATGTTCCGTTTGCCCTGCGTAGATCCTGGCAATCAGGAATGCAGACACACAATGGAAGCGCATCTCTGGTTTTATAATTTTATGTATCAGATTTGAGGATAAATAATGTGTCTTTCCAAGCAAAATGAAAATAGTTCTAAAGTGATAACAACAAACATTCATCACTCCCAAAAGTGTGAGGGGCTGGCTGACTTGGGTGTCACATAAAACATGGGGAGGGGGTGCAGTGGACAAGAATCAAGTTTCTTTACCTACTAAGTACATTATCCCTTGTTTCACACCCCAAAGATGTGAACAGAGGTTGACTTTCATCTGAAATTCCTTCTAATCTTACTTTGGGAATCTTCATTATAATGCACATCCATTTTAATATTTAGGAATAAAAGGGAAAATTCTGACATGTGTATTGAATGAGTGAAACTCTGAGTAATCAGCTGTGAATGAAATAAGTACATTCCCCAAAGCCCCACACCACGGCCAGACATTGCGGTGTGAGCCTAAAATTCAGCTCGTGGTTATGTGCTAGCTCAACATCTAGGAGGAACTGGGAGGGCCTCCAAGGGCTAATTACGTGTTCCCCTCCTGAGGCTCCTCCGTGGATGAGGTGCTCTAGATAAATAACCTCTTCAGTAGAAGGACCAGGCCCAGTTCCTGCCTATCTGTGAGGTGCGGGCTTCAGCTCCCTACCAGCCGTGTAATTTATCTAGTAAGTCAATCCCATCCTTTTGTGGAAACCAGAGGCATTCCCCCTTCCTTCCTCTGTAAGGCCTGCCTCCCACAGCCCTGCGATGTCCAACTTTTCTCCACTGGGACCCCTATGTTGCTTTGCGTGATGTATGGTGTCCTCCCGCTCCAGGCTGTGAGTATATGTGACTCATAAACTACTCCTGATCTCATCTGTCCAATGCCTGGTGTCCTGTGTTCAGCTATCCCCATAACCACAGGGCAAGGGATTCCTCCCTCATGAATAGGAAACATAAAAGGAAATCAAAACAAACAGCTCCTTCTGGGTTATGCTAAACCAAGTTCAAGCGAGCTGTCCACTTAGCCTCTGTTTAGGCCATTGCAAGCCCGCTTTCTCCCTACCCTGAAAATCTGGGTTCCAGACACAGGATTCAGCAAGCCTCAGCTGGCTCTCCACCAGGCACTCGTGGGAATGTCAAGGGCTCAGCAGGAGCACCGTGTTTTCATGTTGAGGGCCTGGCATCTGAAAAATGCTAGAGGGAGAAGGGCAGTGTTTTGCGGAGGAAGACCAAAGAGTAATTGCTCCATTTCAACATTCCTTGCCCCACGGCTGCCCTGCTTCCAAATCTCTCCCACATTTTCTCCCACTTACCAGGAAAAAATCCATTTATCTCACATTTCCCAATCTGTTTGTGAACAAAAGGCATCCGTGCTCAATGCCACACTGTATGAGTTCCAAACACTGCTGGTGCTACATCTGCCTCAAGGGCATTTTAGGATAGCAGGGGATGCTACCAGTCTCTGAATACAGGTTGATGTTTCCAAAGGAGAGAATAGTCTTATCCATGGTTCTGTGTTTTATTTTGATGTATCAGATAACACAAGATGCCAGAGTTAGCCAGGGCACATTTTAAAGCACAAGAGAGCTTCTGTGCTTTCCAAGTATCTTATAAATAGAGTCTTTCGGCAAACTTCTGCTTTTAAATACTATTAATAATGACAACAAGTAGAAATAAATGATCTGGAGGGTTTCCTGTTATTTGTGACAATCTCTAAAGGACCATGGCTCCCTAAATGACTGGACACTCCACATTTTAAAAGTCTCTATCAATCTAATGATGCAATGCTTATTGAATACGCCATTACTATTTAATGTAATTTCAGGCTAAAGTAGAAACTTTTATTGGATCCCTTAAGACAGTATTAGAAAGCAATATTTTATCTTTTAAGCAACTTCTTCTCACCCTCATGAGAAAGAATGTAGAAAGATTATGGCAATGAAATAATTATAACTATTCTCTTTTGACTAGACAAAGTAAGCACGATTAACCTATTTCTCCTAGAGTAATAAAGGTCACGTATCCAGCTCAGAAAGCCCAGCAAGCTCTAGCCAACTTGTGGCCAGACCCTGTGTAACTCACCACTGTACCCCAAGTTCAGGCTGCTGAATAAATACAAACTCAAGTTTACCAAAGCAGTATCCACACGGAAAGTTCAGCAAGCTCTGGAAATTGGAAGAGTAAACGTGGACACCTAATACGGAACACCTGAGTACAAATGCAGGAGGGATTCTAAGTAGGCACCTCATTTAACTCTCAGAAGACTCCCTTGAAATCCCATTGTATGGATTAGAAGCCTGAGGCTCAGTGAAGATGTGATAGAACTTACAGAGCTCTGCCGGCTAGAAAGTAGCAGAATCAGGGTGGATTTCCAGGTTGCTGGCTCAAAACATTCAAACAGCTCTGTAAGTCCACACTGCAAGCAGTAGGATGAGGCTCTTACCTGACTTTCACATTCCGAAAAGATTAGATTCTTATTTAACCTAGGAGCTTAGAAGAGTTTCTGCAGAGGCCCGCCACTTTGTAGGCTTCTGGCTCTGGAAAAACTCATTACATAAAAGTCTCACCTGAATCTCTGGTAGCTCGCCTCTATATCACGCTACCAAGCTGTTGCCCGATCCACTTGAAAACCCTGGTTAGCTGAAACCATCAATTCCTTGTGACAGTCCATTGCATCTTTGGCCCACTTTACTTTAGGAAGTCCTTCCTTAAACTGAGTTGACATAAATCACCCCGTGCCGTGTAGTCTTTAGTTCTGGGTCTATGCCTTAAAGACACAGAGATAAATTCTACACTGGTTTCCACATTACTGTGCTTTTCTGATTTACAGACCCTGAAATCCCCCTCCTGGGTCTTCCAGACCAGTGTTTCTCAAAGAGAGTGCTCCTTCTCTCATTTCTCAGATAAAAGGCATCTGTTCCTCTGATTATCCTGGTCCCTTTCTTCGCTCTTCTTTCTGATTAGCTAGACCTCAAAAGTACAGAATTCAACTGAAATAGTTAAAGATGAAAAGACACATCTGAGATCTACTTCAGAATAATACCCAGCCAGGGTGGGCAAGGGGGAAGTGGGTAAGGGAAGGGATCAGACAAGATTTGCAGGACATGTGGCTGACTTTTTAAACTGGCAGCCGAGTGCAAAGGGTTTTATTACACTATTCTCTTTACCTTTGTCTGTGCTTGAAATTTTCCAGGATAAAAAGCTTTTTTCAAAAGTGTAGCATGCAAAAACATGCATAATTTTTCAAACATGACAGGATCTGTTAGAGGAAGCTAAGTTATCACATCCTGTATCATAATATTATAAATTGAATAATAAAAATATGATTAAAATTTTTAGAGCGATGTAAATATGCTGATTTGTGCCTTCTGAAACACCTATGGTATTTCCCATTCTTGATAAATGTAGTTGGTTCTTGTCATCCTTGTTGGTGATGGATTTAGCACCAATTGTAGGGCTTCTTATTTGCCCTTGAAAATATTATATTGGTAGATTTCATCTGTTAAGAACCTATGGACCCTAAAGCTGTCAATCAGCTGATTCACTCGGGATGATTCTCAAATATTTTTAACACGTCGATAAAAATACTGAGACAGGCTGAGTTTGGAAACCTAGAGCATGAACTTATAAGACATTTTCTGTGTGTGGAAAATGTGCACAGTTAACGATTCAGTCTGGGAGGGCGACTGCACAAACAGTGATAAGACCACCTATTTACTGAGGAGAACACAGAAAATGGGGTCATGAGACTCCCAGGGAAGGAAGTGTAAAGCTTACTTTTTATCCTTTTTTTGGCAACAGAGTTCAGAATTTGTCAGTAAATAGTAATGTGATACACTGATCTGGAATTTGAATAGACCTAAATTATGATGGAACTAAACATCCTAATAAATACTACTGTCCCCAGGCCATGAGAGCTGAAATAGAGGTAGGACATATCGAATCCAGAATTGAGTGAAAGATAATTAGATGTTAATAAGGAAATTATTTTCCCTCCACTGTGGTAAATTTCATTTACATCAAACTTTATAAATAATCACCTTCAACACTTCAACAGATTGCTCTAATTTATCATAAATTTTTTAAATGCTACCTTGTATATAGATAATTAATCAGCACCAAGTGCTTGAATGTGTAAACACTTAATAATCTGGGGATAAATTACTATCTGTTTTTTGGACATAATAATCTTTTTTTTTTTTTTTTTTTTTGTCGAGATGGAGTTTCGCTCTTGTTACCAGGCTGGAGTGCAATGGCGCGATCGCGGCTCACCGCAACCAATGCCTCCTGGGTTCAGGCAATTCACCGGCCTCAGCCTCCTGATTAGCTGGGATTA
>CAUYOR010162625.1:0-14830 GCA_963573925.1 Callimico goeldii | reverse complement strand
CACAGATTACTCAGAAAACAAAGGTGCTTTGGCTAAGCTGGTGGAAGCTATCCGTTAATTAGAAAAGAAATGTTAAAAAACAAAAAAAAGATAGCATAAAGTGGAAGTGATGGTGTGTGATTTTCGAGACTCAGTTAAAGGCATAGTGGCTTTCATCGTGGTCTCTTTCTCTCTTGGATCATTTGCTCTGGGGGAAGCCAGCTGCCATGTTATGAGAGTACTCAGGCCCTATGGAGAAGTCCAGATGGTAAGGAACTGTCTTGCCAACAGCCATGTGAGTGAGCCGTCTTGGAAGCAAATCCTCCCGCCCCAGCCAAGCCTTCAGATAGCTGCAGCTCTAGCCAATCGTTTGACTGCAACCCACTTGGGCCACTCTTGGATTCCTGTCCCACAGAAACTGAGATAATACATTTTTGCTGTTTTAAGCTGCTACATTTGGAGATAATTTGTTATTCAGCCTAAAATACAGCACTTGGTTAGCTGGGCATGGTGGGGCCCACCTGTAGTCCCAGCTACTCTGGAGGCTGAGGTGGGAATATTGCTTGAGCCAGGAGGCCAGGGGTGCAATGAGCTATGATCACGCCACTGCACTGCAGCCTGAGTGACACAGTAGATCCTGTCTCTAACAATAATAATAATGGTGTAGCTATTTTTTAAATTTTTTAAAGTCACGTTTATGGAGACAGTGCGGTGGCTCACGCTTGTAATCTCAGCACTTTGGGAGGCGAAGGAGGGTGGATTACGAAGTCAGGGGTTCAAGACCAGCCTGGCAAAGATGGTGAAACCCATCTCCACTAAAAATACAAAATTAACCATCAAGGCGGTGGGTGCCTATAATCCCAGCTACTCAGGAAGCTGAGGCAGAGAATTGTTTGAACCTGGGAGGTGGTGGTTGCAGTGAACTGAGATCTTGCCACTGCACGCCAGCCTGGGCAACAGAGGGAGACTTCATCCAAAAAAAAAAAAAGTCATGCATATTGAAGTATGAATTTACATTTAGTAAATTCACCCTGTTGGCTGGGTGCAGTAGCTCACACCTGTAATCCTAGCACTTTGGGAGGCTGAGGTGGATGGGTCACTTGAGGCCAGGAGTTCAAGAACAGTCTGGCCAACATAGCAAAACCCCATCTCTACTAAAAATACAAAAAAATTAGCTGGGCATGGTGGCATGTGCCTGTAATCCCAACTGTTTGGGAGGCTGGGGATGGAGAATTGCTTGAACCTGGTAGGGAGGTTGTGCCATTGCTCTCCAGCCTGGGCGATGGAGCAAGATTCCGTCTCAAAAAATAAAATTACCCTGTTAAGTATAAACTCTGACAAATGCATAGTCTTATCATAACCAAGACACAGAACAATCGTAGAATCACTCTAACAGTTCCCTCAAGATCAAGAAGTCAGCCAATGATCCCAAGGAATTCATTGACCTGTTTTTCTGTCAAAACGGTCAATTTAATCACTAAACTGATCTACAGTACTATGGAAAATTTTGTAGGCATAGAAAACACACAAACCAACTTTTTTTTTAAAAAGTGAGGTACTTAAAAAGTTTACCATAACCAACAAAATGAAAGTAGCTTCACATTTTACTACAGATGTGCAGATATTCATCAAAGTCCACTGTTGTCATATATCTGGCTCAACAGTAATATTTAAGAATATACTGGTCAGGTGTGGTGGCTTACACCTGTAATCCCAGCTACTCAGGAGACTGAGGCAGGAGAATTGCTTGAACCCAGAAGGCAGTGGTTGCAGTAAGCCAAGATTGGACCATTGCACTCCAGCCTGGACAATAAGAGTGAAACTCCGTCTCAAAAAAAAAAAAAAGAAAAAAGAAAAAAAGAATATACTGTAAAATAACAATCTTTAGAAGAGTAAAAATAATGTGATTTTTACTTTGTTATTTTTTTTGAGACAGGGTCTCCCTCTGTCATACAGGCTGGATGTGGCGCAATCTTGGCTCACTGCAACCCTGTCTCTCAGCTTCAAGATATTCTTGTACCTCTGCCACCACACTAGCTAATTTTTGTATTTGTATTTATTTATATATTGTTATTATTATTATTATTATTTTGAGATGGAGTCTGGCACTGTCGCCCCAAGTGGAGTGCAATGGCGCAGTCTTGGCTCACTGCAACCTCTGCCTCCCAGGTTCAAGCGATTCTCCTGCCTCAGCCTCCTGAGTAGCTGGGATTATCTGCCACAACACCTGGCTAATTTTTTGTACTTTTAGTAGAGACAGGGTTTCACTATGTTGGCCAGGCTGATCTCGAACTCCTGACCTGGTGATCCACCTGCCTTGGCCTCCCAAAGTGCTGAGATTACAGGTGTGAGCCACCATGCCCGGCCTATTTATTTATTTTTTGAGAAGGAATCTTGCTCTGTTGCCCAGGCTGGAGTGCAGTGGGACACTCTTGGTTCACTGCAATCTCCACCTCCTGGGTTCAAGCAATTCTCCTGCCTCACCTTCCCCAGTTGCTGGAGTTACAGGTGCATGCCACCACACCTGGATAATGTGTGTGTGTGTGTGTGTGTGTGTGTGTGTGTGTGTTTAGTAGACAATGGGGTTTCGCCATGTTGGCCAGGCTGGTCGCTAACTCCTGACCTCGTGATCTGCCCACCTTGGGCTCCCAAAGTGCTGGGATTACAGCCATGAGCCACCAGGCCAGTTCAATTTTTACATTTTTAGTAGAGAAGGGGCTTCACCATGTGGGTCAGGCTGGTCTCAAACTCCTGAACTCAAGTGATTGGCCTTCCTTGGCCTCACAAAGTGCTGGGATTATAGGTGTGAGCCACTGCACCCAGGCCTCAAAAACTATTTTTAAACATATTACGATTAGCAAAGTACACCCTTTGACCCAGAAATTCTACCTTCTAAGAATGTAGGCTGGGCATGGTGGCTCATGCCTACCTGTAATCCCAGCACTTTGGGAAGCCGAGGTGGGCAGATGGCTTCAGCCCAGGAGTTCAAGACTAGGCTGGGCAACATGGAGAAACCCCCGTCTCTACAAAAAGCACAAAAATTAACCAGGGATGGTGACACATGCCTGTAGTCCCAGCTACCTGAGAGGCTGAGTTGGGAGGATCACCTGAGCTCAGGATCTTGGGGCTGCAGTGAGCCATGATGATTGCACCCTGTAATCCAGCCTGGAAAAAGAAAAGAAAAAAGAATGTATTCCACATAGTCATATTATTCAATGTGTACTCCATGAATCAAGAGCATCAGTATCACTTGAGAGGATTACATTTCAATGAGATCCTCAAGCAATTTCTATACACATTAACATTTGAGGAATATTACTCCAGAGCGCTCATGCAGAAGAGCAAAGATATATCTATGGGGATTTAAGCAGTGCTATTTGTAATACTGACTTTTTTTTTTTTAAAGTTAATATCCATCAATAAGGAACAGTTAAAAATCTAGCCAGGCTTGGTGGCACACAGCTGTAGTCCCATCTACTTGAGAGGCTGAGGCAGATGGATGGCTTGAGCCCAGGAGTTTAAGGCTGTAGTGCACAATGATTGGCGGTAGGAAGCAGGACCTCAGCTTTGGATGAGATTCAAGACTGGCTGAAACAGGGAAGAGGCACAGAAAGAAATTCTCTGTAAGACATGCCCGCCACAGTTTACCATTGCCATGGCGACATCCAGAAGTTACTGCCTTTTTCCATGATAACAACCTGGAAGTTACCACCCCTTTTCTGGAAATTTCTGAATAACCCACCCCTTAATTTGCATTTAATTAACAGTCAATATAACTGTGACTGCAGAAGTTCCCCTGAGTTGCTGCTCTCCACACTCTGCCTAGAGCAAGGCCTTGCTCAGCAGGAGCAGTCATTGAGCTGTACAACTGCATCCTCAAGCCATTTCTTCTACCCCACGCTCAGGAAAGAACCGCGAGTCTTATCGGGCTAATCGCAAATTTGGGAGCTCACCTGCCCTGCATCAATTGTCCCTGCGAAAAGCTATTGCGCTCCAGTTGTTACCTTTTAGGGTAGTTGTCCAGGTTCTTGGAGTTTTGAACAAAGAATTGGACAAAACACACAAAGCAAGGCATTGAAAGCAGAGATCCCCTCCTGCCAGGCAGAGTCTTGCCCTGTCGCCCAGATTGGAGTACAGTGGTTTGATCTCGGCTCACTGCAACCTCTGCCTCCCAGGTTCAAGCAATTCTCCTGTCTCAGCCTCCTGAGTAGCTGGGATTACAGGTGCATGCCACCATGCCTGGCTAATTTTTTGTACTTTTAGTAGAGACGGGGTTTCACCTTACTGGCCAGGCTGGTCTCAAACTCCTGACATCAGGTGATCTGTCTGCCTCAGCGTCCCAAAGTGCTGGAATTACAGGCATGAGCCACCTCGCCCAGCCTAATCTAAAAATCTAATTAGATTTTTTTTCTAATTAATAGATTCTAATATTTCATCTAATAAATAGATGAAAAAAATCCAGCTGATGAACAATATTTGGGATTGATTCCACTTCTGTTTTTTTTTTTTTTTTTTTTAATTTTTTTATTGCATTTTAGGATTTGGGGTACATGTGCAGAACATGCAAGACAGTTGCATAGATCATGGCCGTGTGTTTTGCTTCCTTCTACCCCTTCACCCACATTTGGCATCCACTTCTGTTTTAAAAAATGTATATCTGGCTGGGTGTGGTGGCTCACACCTGTAATCCCAGGACTTTGAGAGGCTGAGAAGTGTGGATCACGAGGTCAGGAGTTCAAGACCAGCCTGGCCAAGATGGTGAAACCCCATCTCTACTAAAAATACAAAAATTAGCCAGGCGTGGTGGTGGGCGCCTGTAATCCCAGCTATTAGGGAGGCTAAGGCA
This sequence comes from Callimico goeldii, assembly GCA_963573925.1. NCBI lineage: Eukaryota > Metazoa > Chordata > Mammalia > Primates > Cebidae > Callimico > Callimico goeldii. The sequence continues at coordinate 10,005 of CAUYOR010162625.1, read as the reverse complement.
GAGAATTGCTTGAACCCTGGAGGCAGAGTTTGCCGTGAGTTGAGATCGCACCCTGCACTCCAGCCTGGGAAACAGTGAGACTCTGTGTCAAAAAAATAAAAAATGAGACTGATGCTGAGGGAGATTGTGGACTTCTGTGTTCCTTTTTATATACTTCTCTATTATTTACTTTTTTATTCACCTGGGTGTAGGTGGGCTGAGGCTGAAAAGGGCATCAGCCTATTAGTTACATTTTTATCTTAATTAAATATTACTTTTTTTTTTTTTTAAATATTATTATTATTTTTTTTTTCCTGTTGCCCAGGCTGGAGTATAATGGTGTGATCTTGGCTCACTGAAATCTCTGCCTCCTGGGTGCAAGTGATTCTCCTGCCTCAGCCTCCCAAGTAGCTGGGATTACAGGCATGCGCCATCATGCCTGGCTAATTTTGTATTTTTAGTAGAGACAGGGTTTCTCCATGTTGGTCAGGCTGGTCTCCAACTCCCAACCTCAGGTGATCCAGCCGCCTCAGCCTCCCAAAGGGCTGGGATTATACAGGGGTGAGCCACTGCACCTGACCTAAATATTACTTTTATAAATGAAAGAGACTCTATCTAGACCAACCAATCAGGGAAAAATATCAAGGATGTTGTGGAATATCTAGCTCTTATTACACAATGTAACTTCAGTCCTTGCCAACTAAACACAAAATAAAACCTTCAATGGCTCCCCACAGCTTTCAGGATAAAGTCAAGATTCTTCAGTGTGATCCAAGTCTGTTTATTGCTTCTAGCATATTCCAGCCCCCCACTGCACCTACTGTTCCAGCCAGCAGAACCACCTGCTTTCTTTGCACAGGCATGGAGCTCTTTCTTCTCCAAGCCTTATCACAGGTGCCCCGAATATATGATATCATGCACATGCATGTTCTTTACAATGATCCCTAGCACTTAGTAAAACCTCTATAAATGTTGGGTATCATTACTATAACGTCTCATTATATTGAATTACTTGTGTATTTAACCTTGTCACTGGACCGTACGCCTCTTGAAGATAAATGATAAGAACGTCTGCGCTTTACTGTCATGGAGTGCCAAACATTTAGAGCTGTGGACAGATTAAGCGCTTAACAAAAGTGTAGCAGGGTGCAGTGGCTCAGGCCTGTAATCCCAGCACTTTGGGAGGCCAAGGTGGGCAGATCGCTTGCGCCCAGGAGTTCAAGACTAGCCTGGGCAACATGGCAAAATCCCGCCTTTACAAAAACTACAAGAAAATTAACTGGTCATGGTGGCGCACACCTGTAGTCCCAGGTACCCATGAGGCGTGAGGATTACTTGAGCCCAGGAGGTGGAGGTTGCAGTGAGCTGTGATCGCTCCACTGCACTCCATCCTGGGTGGACAGAGGGAGACTGTTTCAAAAGAAAAATAAAAACAAAATAACAAAAGTGTATGTTCAAGGAAACCTTCCTAACCCTTACATCATGCCTTTTCCTCCCATCTAAAGTGTCTTCCTCTTTCTTCTTGGCCAAGGAAAATCATATCCATTTCTTTGGACTACATAAAACCACATGGATTCTTCCATTCTCCACACTCCAACAATACAATAACTTTCATTTGTGTAGCACACCTAACTCTTCAGAGTGCTTTCAGATTTGTTATTTCTTTTCCCACATAACAACCCCAGTACCGACGACACAGGCCAGGGGTGGGGAGGAGCAGGAAAATGTTTATTGAAGGTCAACTAAGTGCAAGGCGATTTACTCACATTATCCTTTTAATTCCTTAACAATCCCTACAGGTGGACATTTTAATCCCACTTCACAAGTGAAAATTAAACCTCAGTAAGATTACATAACCTGCTGAAGAACACACAGGTATTAAGTGGTAGAGCTGGGTTTTGAAGCTGGTGTCTCTGACTTTGAAGTCCCTGCTGGTTCCATGACACCAAGTATACAGATTTGCCTATTAACCACATTCCTCCAAGCTTGCCTGGGCAGGAGTTAATACTTTCTGATTTCTTTTTTCTTCTCTTTTTTGAGATGGAGTCTCGCTCTCTCACCAAGGTGGAGTGCAATGGCACGATCTTGGCTCACTGCAACCTCTGCCTCCTGGGTTCAAGCGATTCTTCTGCCTCAGCCTCCCAAGTAGCTGGGACTACAGACATGCGCCACCACATCCGGCTAATTTTTGTATTTTTAGTAGAGACAGGGTTTCACCATGTTGGCCAGGATGGTCTCAATCTCCTGACCTCATGATCCACCCACCTCGGCCTCCCAAAATGCTGCGATTACAGATGTGAGCCACCTTGCCCTGCTAATACTTCCTGATTTCTTGCCCAGCACATCTTCCATCAGACCACTTTGGATGTTTTTGTTTGTTTGTTTGTTTGTTTTTTGGAGACGAAGTCTCAACTCTGGAGTGCAGTGGCGTGATCTCAGCTCACTGCAACCTCCCCCTCCCAGGTTCAAGCGATTCTCCTGCTCCAGTCTTTCAAGTACCTGGGATTACAGGTGCCCACCGCCACACCCAGCTAATCTTTTCTATTTTTAGTAGAGATGGGAATTCACCATTTTGGCCAGGCTGGTCTTGAACTCCTGACCTGGCGATTTGCCCACCTCAGCCTTCCGAAGAGCTGGGAACACAGGTGTGAGCCACCACACCCAGCCCACTTTGGATTGGATGTTATATAAAGTCTGTGGGCACAATTTAACAATTAATCAAATGGCATCTTACCTGGTTACCTGATTGTTTTATTTACATTAGATTCCACAACAAGATTAGTAACATCCGCCTGTCCCCAGGCAGGAATTGTGACATCTTAACCTCACTGAGCCTCAGTATATTCTTTCGAATGGCTGTCTCACAGGACTGTTGCGGAGATTGAATATCAGTTGTAAAGACGTTTGACCCAATGTGTCGCACAAACTCTCCAGCAGCAATATTTATTGCATCTCAATCTCTTTTTCACATCCTTCAACAGGTCAGACAGGACTGAGTGCCTGGGTCTGGCTGTGCCAGTTCCTGTTAATTACTGATATAACAACGTTGGATCAAGAGTATTTTAGCGGACAGATGTTGAATTTTCTGCCTTCCTATCCACTAAAAGATTTGCATCAAACCAGTCCAGGATAACTCATACTGGATCCCTGTCAGTTGATATAGTTAAGCTTATTCTACAGATGAGAGTCTTGGGTACGTTTAGCTAATAAATGCAGTCTGCCAAGACTCCAACCCAGATAATTAGGCCTGGGCTCCTTCTGCTCCAAGTCACCCTCCAAAGGTCTACCTGAAAATAACTAATGAGCAGAAACTATAGGGGGAAGGCGAAAAGATCCCTTATCTTGGTGCTTCTTGTTTTTCCTCGCAGCCTCGCCCTTTTTGCTTCTTGAGGATGTTTCTCCTGAATTCACAACACGTTTGCATTGAAGATGTTCGGTTCCTTTAGGGTCTTGGGTGACGTAATGACTAGCCCCCCCCCCTTCTCAGCTCTGCCCACTTTTTTTTTGTCCCTCCGCCAATTAGCGGCCCGACACCTTTTTCGCGCCTTATACGTGTTCCCGGGATTGGGAAATTGGCCTCGTAACCAGGCAACTATTGATCAATCCCCTCCCCGGCGGTTTGCGCCATCAGTTAGTCGCGGCTCTGCTCCCAACGTCGGCAAGTGGCAGTAGCCAAGTGCCCCGCCCCCGTTGCCATAACAGTAGTACACAACCCCTCCTTCCCCTCGCCCGCTTGCTCAACAGTCCTTCCCTCTCGGGACCAAGGGTCTCTCCAGAGCTTCTTCTGGCTGAGCAGAACCAGGGTCTGAGCCCCTCTGCTAAGAGGAATTGAGTGGGAGGGTTGGAGACTGCGCTTTAGGCTAGTGTCAGAGGGCCCAAGGAAATGGGCCCAGTGGGGAATAGAAGAAATGAACGGAGCAGGGGTTAGGGATGGCGCAATAGGAGCTAACAGGAGAGAAGGAGGAGGAATTGGTAGGGAAGACTGGAGAGCATGGCTTAAGTGGGAGGTGGGAAGAATACGGGAGAGGGAAGCCCAGGAAGCAGGGACACTGAGCTGTTGGAGGAGCCCAGTGTGAGGACAGGAAAAGCCTGGGGGTGTGGGGCGACATCCTGAAGGGAGAGGGTCCTCAGTGGAAAGTATGAAGTGGAGGTTGAGAGTCAAAGTGAGATGTTCACAGGGATGAGGAAAGAAGCCTAGAGTTGGTGGGTGGGGGCGATGGGGTGATGGAGAGTTGGTGGGTCAGGGGAGATGGGGGTGATGGAGAGTTGGTGGGTCAGGGGAGATGGGGGTGATGGAGAGTTGGTGGGTCAGTGGAGATGGGGGTAATGGAGAGTTGGTGGGTCAGGGGCGATGGGGTGATGGACAGTTGGTGGGTCAGGGGTGATGTGATGATGGAGAGTTGGTGTGTCAGGGGAGATGGGGGTGATGGGAACGGTTTGTGTCAATGACGATGAGGAGCTGAAGGCTGGGGAAAGTTGAGGAGACCTTCTCTCTCAGGAGGAGGACTGAGCTTATCTGACTCCAGAGCCTTCAGGAGGGAAGAAAGATGTCAGATGAAGATGATCTAGAAGACTTTGAGCCGGACCAGGACGATTTTGAGAAAGAAGAAAATGAGAAGGAGACAGAGGAGGAGGAGGACTACAGAAAAGAGGGGGAAGAATTCCCTGAGGAAGTGAGAGCCTGGACAAGGAGGGGTCCAAGGGCTGAGGGGCAAGGTTGGCCAGGGGAGAGATGCCTTACTCCACTTCCTCCTGCAGTGGCTGCCCAACCCCCTCACGGAGGACATGATGAAGGAAGGGCTTTCTCTGCTCTGTAAGACGGGCAGTGGGCTGGCTCATGCTTATGTCAAGCTGGAGGTTAAAGAGAGGTGAGTTTATAGCGGACCAGATGAGGACTGTGAGATTGTGGGGCCCCTATTTCCTTTCCCACTGCCATTCCTGGGTGTTCTGGCTGAGAGTTTGACCCTTCTCATGCCTAGTGGAAAGGGAAGGACAGAATTTACTTTTCAGGAGCTCTGACACTTCCCCTGTCAAAGCTGACCTTTGGAATTGGAGGCTGAGAGTATGTGGGGATTCCTGCTGGACTCCCTCATTTGTCTTTCAGAGTAGGGGTTCTCTGTCCTTCACAGACACAAGGTCTCTCTGTCCACTATTAAGAACCCATCTACCTTCTCTTATCCTTCTCCCCTCCCATTGGTTGCCCATTCTTCTCCCCATTATAAGCCATCTCCATATTTCCTTCCGCGTTAGCAGCTCTGCCAGTTATTGCTGGGTTCTTCACTCTAACCCTGGTTCCTTCTCCGTCTTCCATCTCCTAGGGACCTGACAGACATCTACTTGCTGCGCTCCTATATCCATCTGCGCTATGTAGATGTCTCTGAGAACCACCTGACAGACCTGTCTCCACTCAACCACCTCACCCACCTGCTCTGGCTCAAGGCTGATGGCAATCGCCTGCGGAGTGCCCAGCTGAATGAACTGCCCTACCTGCAGACTGCTAGTTTTGCTTATAACCAGATTACTGACACTGAAGGCATCTCACATCCTCGTCTGGGAAGTGTGAATCTCAAAGGTGGGTCCTTAGGATGGGCCACACAAAATTCTTTCCTTCCTAACCTGAGGCCAACAGAAGTGGGCAGTATGATCCTTAGCTATGGCATATGGCAGTGTGCATTCATTCATTCATTCATTCATTCATATAAGCATTATGATTCATTATGGAAGTTCTACATGCCAACCATATAGGAACATCCCTATTCTCATATAGCTCATATTCTAGTTGGGGGAGACAGACAAGCAACAACAAACACAATAAGTAAATTCATGTAGCATGTTAAAAGGAGATAAGTTCCTTGGAAAAAATAGATCAGCAGAATAAGAGAAATGGGGGACACAGGTGGTAATGCCAAATGGACTGGTTAGGACAAGCATCACTGAGAAGATGACGTTTGAGCAAAGACTTGAAGAAGGAGAGGGAATTAGACTTGCCAACTGCTTCATTCACTCTTCAAAGGCCTAGGTGGAGATGTCCATCAGGACCCTGGACTACCACACCACTTGCCCCAGGGCTCTGGAGATATTAAGACTGGAACTGTCCTTCCTCACTATCTACCCTGCTTTGAGGATGTCCAGGGTATGATGATTTAGAGGCTCCCCAAATTCAGGCTCTCATGCTGAACATTGGGAGTGGTCCTTTGAGCTCTTAAAACCCTCCTCTCCAGGGAACAACATCCACATGGTGACAGGTCTGGACCCCCAGAAGCTGATCAGCCTGCACACACTGGAGCTTCGGGGGAATCAGCTGGAAAGCACCCTGGGAATCAACCTTCCTAAGCTGAAGAACCTCTACCTGGTAGCTCACTGGGTCATAGGGTGGTGCGGGGAAGAGGGCACTGTCCTGGGGGTCAGGATGTCTGTCTTCTTTTCTTTCTTTTCTTTTGTTTTTTCTTTTTTGAGACAGAGTCTTACTCTGTCGCCAGACTGGAGTGCAATGGTGCAATCTCAGCTCACTGCAACCTCCACTTTCCAGGTTCAGCGATTCTTCTGTTTCAGCCTCCCCAGTAGCTGGGACTACATGTGCCCACCACCACACCCGCCATTTTTTTTTTTTTTTTTGTATCTTAGTAGAGACAGGGTTTCACCATGTTGGCCAGGATGGTCTCGATTTCCTGACCTTGTGATCCACCCACCTCGGCCTCCCGAAAAATACTGGGATTGCAGATGTGAGCCACTGCACCAGGCCAGGATGCCTGGTTTTCTAGTAGGCTCAGCTACTAAATTCATCAACATGATGATAACTAGTATTATTATCAAGCCCACAGTTGGTGTCAGATGCTGTGGAGATACAGAGCCACCTAGCAGGGCTGATAGTATATAATGTGTGCATAATACGGAGATAATTTACTTTGTAATTAAGGTAGCAGCAAAATGGGCCATAACTGAGGTACAAACATCAGGCTATGGAAATGTTTTAGGAAAACTCTCCTCTCAAACTGGGTATTTGCTTAGCTCTCCGACTACCACCACAAAAATCATCAACACGAGACTTTCGGGACCAAAGGTGTGGGGATTTCTCCCCATACACCAAGTAGTAGACACCAGCTGGATTACCTCAATTCAGTTCCGGCACCATCTATCCATCAGTTACCAAGAGTGACCCCCACACCACCCATAGATACCAGCTGCAAGTCCAAGCCTCTGGAACTTCTGACACACCAGCTTCAAGTTGAAGCTGGTTCCCATGGATTTAATTAATTTGCTGGAGTGGCTTTTTACCAGTTTATTGCAATGGCAAATGATACAGATGAAGAGATGCGTAGGGCAAAGTATGGGGAAATGGGTGTGGTGCTCCATACTTTTCCTGGATGCTTCGGCCTCCAGGAGCTTGCCTACTTTCTTTCTTTCCTTCTTTTCTTTCTTTCTGGCGGACTCTTGCTTTGTCACCAGGCTGGAGTGCAGTGACACGATCTTGACTCACTGCAACCTGCGCCTCCCGGGTTCAAACGATTCCCCTACCTCAGCCTTCCGAATAGCTGGGACTATAGGCGCACACCACCACGCCTGGCTAATTTTTTTTTTTTTTTTGTATTTTAGTAGAGACGGGGTTTCACAATGTTGGCCAGGATGGTCTCGATCTCCTGACCTCGTGATCTGCCTGCCTCAGTCTCCCAAAGTGCTGGGATTACAGGTGTGGGCCATGACACCTGGCTCCTCTAGGAGCTTTCACTGCTCAGAAGCTCTCTGGACCCAGTCCTCTTGGGTTTTCATGGAAGCTTCAGGATGTTAGCATTCCTTCCCCTGGGGAACTGGGGAGGTGCTCTCTGGGGAGAGTTTTAAGAACCACGATCAGAAAGGGGGAAAGATTAACGTCTTCCCTTGGGGCAGGTGAAAAGAAAGCAGGAGAAGGTTCCTGAGACCTGCCCCTAGGCCCAGCACACCCAACATTATAAGGAGACTGCAACAAGAGTTATGGGGGTTATAAGCTAGGGACTGTGGATGAAAACCTGTATACACACACACACACACACACACACACACACACACACACACACACACACACACAGAAGCCACAGAGCCACTGAAATGTTTAGTCTTTTAGACTCTTTTTTTTTTTTTTTTTTTTTTTGAGACAGTCTTGCTCTGCAGCCCAGGCTGGAGTGCAATGGTGCAGTCTCCTGGGTTCAAGCAATTTTCCTGCCTCAGCCTCCTGAGTAGCTGGGATTACAGGCACCTGCCACCACACCTGGCTAAATTTTGTATTTTTAGTAGAGATGGGGTTTCACTCTGCTGACCAGGCTGATCTCAAACTCCTGACCTTGTGATCCCCCTGCCTCAGCCTCTGAAAGTGCTAGGATTACAGGCATGAGCCACCCCACCAGGCTAGTCTTTTAGACTTAAGCTTCATTATTCTGGGATGGTGCTGATGCCAATTCTCAGTGGTGGCATGGGGACTCCTGGGCCGGGTAGGGGGTGGGTTGAAGTATCTCCTCCATCCCCAGTGGCATTAGTGGGGTGAGTGGTAAGGGTTACCTTTCTCTGGGATGGCAGCTTCTCCTGAACTTCTGTACTTTCTAAACCGATCTCCACTCACCCCACTCCCTTCTTCCACTCCTCCTGCTCTACCTCTTGGGTTTCTTCTTTTGCTTCATCTCATTCTGACCTCACTTTCTTCCCTATCCCTGCTCCCCTCTCAATCAACCCACGGTTTCCTGGGGGTCGAGGCCCAAAACTTGCTGAAGAAGGTGGAAGGCCTGGAGAACCTGAGCAATCTCACCACTTTGCATCTTCGAGACAACCAGATTGACACTCTGAGTGGCTTCTCCAAGGAAATGAAATCATTGCAGTACCTCAACCTGAGGTATGCACCCCCTCCAAGCCCCTGACCAGGTGCAGCTTTTGAGTCCGTGTTCCTCCCTGGCCCGATCCCCGAGTCCTAGCACACAGCCAGGTCCTCACCTCATCCTCCTCTCTGATCCTCACCCCTGCTTTCCTTACTTTCTTCTGCACTGAGTCCTAAATGCAACACTAAATCCCTTATAGCTTGTGACCTCTGAATTCTTAATCATTCAATCCATAATTATTGAAAATGTGCTATGTGCCAGGCCTTGTACTGTGTTTTGGGGACATTGAAAGGAATCAGAGGCCAGGCATGGTGGCTCACGCCTGTACTCCCAGCACTTTAGGAGGGAGGATCATTTGAGGCAGGAGTTCAAGACCAGTCTGGGCAACATAGTGAGACCACATCTCTACAAAAGTAAAAATACTGTCCGGGCATGGTGATTCATGCCTAGTAGTTCTAGCCCTTTGGGAAGCCAAAGTGGGCAGCCTGTGTGTTCAAGACTAGTCTGAGCAACATTGCAAAATTCCACCTCTACCAAAAATACAAAAATTATCCAAGTGTGGTGGCAGGCACTTAAAATCCCAGCTACTCAGAAGGCTTAGGCAGGAGGATATCGCTGGAGCCTCGAGGTTGAGTTTGCAGAAAGCTGAGATCACGCCACTGCACTCCACCCTGGCTGACAGAGCCAGACCCTGCCTCAAAAACAAAACAAACAAACAAAAATTAAATAAAAATTAAAATATTAAATTAAAAATAAAAGTTAACTGAGCCTGGTGGTGCACACCTGTGGTTTCAGCTACTCAGGAGGCTGAGGTAGGAGGATCACTTGAGCCCAGGAGTTCAAGGTTGCAGTGAGCCATGATCGTGCCACTGCACTCCAGCTTGGGTGACAGAGTGAGCTGTCCCTGAAAGAAATAAAGGAATCAGAGTGATCCCTGTTCCTAAGGGGATCACAGTCTGGTTCCAACTCTTTCTTCTTTGCCCTATCCCATGTAAGTTTCACCACCCTTCTCCATTTCCTGGGTCCCAATTCCCCTTCCCATTTCCTGCCTCTCTTCTCCTGAGCCCCACCTGTAAGGGATGGCCTTTTTTTTTTTTTTTTTTTTTTTTTTTTTTTTTACGGATTTTAACTATTTTTAACCAAGCATGAGTAAAATTGCGCAAATAAAGGCTAAACCCAAAAAAAG
>CAUYOR010162622.1:0-17254 GCA_963573925.1 Callimico goeldii | reverse complement strand
TTTTACGCTGGCCTCTTCCCGTCATTGTAAATTTATCCTCCTGTCGTCTTTGAAGTTACCAACTTTCAGATTAGGTCTCTTGAGTGGACGTCCAAGTTGTTAGTTCCCAGGGCCAGAACAGCAGCGTTAGGAATTATGGTGTTTTCTGCCCAGGATTCTCCTGTCTGGCTTCCTTCCTGCATCTATAATAGGCTACTCTGCCTTCCCAGGGCTCCAAACCCCAGTCAGAAGGGGAACCTGTCTTGTTTACTCTGCGCCGAGTGCTGCCGCGCTGAGGTGCCGTCACAGCCACTGCGCTGGCGTCCGGAGTTGTGCGTCCAGAGTTGTGCATCCAGAGTTGTGCTGGAGAGCCGGGTGGGTTCTCCAAACCTCGGTCAGAAGGGGAGCCAGCCCTGTTTACTCTGCTCCGAGAGCTCCCGCGCCGAGGTGCCGGTGGAACCGTTGCACTGGGCACAAAAGTCACTCTGGCAACCCATGTGATTCCTCCACTGGGGATCTTCTGCTCCGTGAGCAACCAGAATTTGTCTGAAAGTGTCAATTGTGGAGTTTTCATGTGTATTTAAGCTTAAGTTGTTATCAGCTGAAAATAGACCATTATAATATATGTGTACATCAAGGTGAGCACACTAATAAAGCCATAGAAGTTATATAAAGGCAAATAACAGCATATCAACATAAAAAATTCAAAAAAAGGAAGACAGTAAGAGAGGAAAAGACAGGAAAATACCTACAAGACCAACAGAAAACAATTTTGTTAAAATGGCAAAAACAAATTCTTCCCTATCAATATTACTCTAGATATAAATGGATTAAACTTCCCAATCAAAAAACAGTCGCTGAATGTATTAACAAAACAAGACCTAACTGTATAATGTCTTTAAGAGTCTCTTTTTAGTTTTAAGGACACTTACAGGCTGAGAGTAAAGGGATGGAAAAATACATTCTGTGCAAATGGAAAACCAAAAAAGAGCAGCTATAGCAGACAAAACAGACTTTAAGTCAAAAACCATTAGAATAACTATGTTATAATAAAAGTGTCAAATCACTGTAAAGATATAACAAATTATAAACATACATACATTCAACATCAGAGCACCTAACTATATAAAGCCAATATTGACAGAACTGAAGGGTGAAATAAAAAGCAATAAAAATAGTGGAGATGTCAGTATTCAACTTTTAATAATAAATAAAACATCCACACGGAAGATCAATAAGATGGGAATTACAACACTATAAACCAAATAGACTTAACAGACATGCACAGAATATCCTATCTTATGACAACAGAATATACATTCTTCTTAAGCACACATAGAACTTTCTCCAAGTTTGATCACGTTAAGTCATAAAACAAGTCTTAAGAAATGTAAGAAGATTGAAATTATATAACATACTTTTACTAAACACAATGGAGTGAAACTAGAACTCAATAGCAAAAAGAAAATGGGAAAATTTACAAATAGGTGGATTAAGCAATACACTCTTAAACAATAATTGGGTCAAGAAGAAATCCAAAAAGAGAGTAAAGAGTACATCAAGAAAAAAAAAATGAATGAAACATCATACTGAAACTTATGGGATATGGTAAAAGCAGTATTAAGAGGGAATTATTGTAATAAATACCTATATTTATAATGACCTGAACCTACCTTTACACCTCAAGGAGATAGAAAAAGAACAAATTATCCATATAGTTAGCAGAAGGGAGAAAATAACAAATAACAGGAATAAACAAAATAGAAAACAGAAAAACAATAGAAAAAATCAGACAAAATTGATAAATCTTAAACTAGACTGGTTAATAAACAAGACAGAAGACTCAAATAAATAAAAAGAGAAATTAAGGACTAGATATTACAACTAATACCACAGACATAAAAATAATTAAAAGAATCTACTATGAACAATTATATGCCAACAAATGAAATAACAGAAAAATGGACACACTCATACAAAATATAGCCTATCAGTATACTAACCAGTGAAGAATTAGGAAGTCTGTACAGATCTATAACTGGGATGGAAATTGATTTAGTACTCAAAAACCTCTCAACAAAGAAAAATCTGGGACTAGATGACTTCACTGAAAGGTGAACTCTACCAAACATTTAAAGAATCTTCCAATCCCTCTGAACTTTCAAAAAAATTGAAGAGGAACACCTCCAAACTTATTTTACCAGCATCATCATCCTGGTAGCAAAGCCAGGCAAAGACATCACAAGGAATGAAAACTACAGGTAAATGTCTATAATGAGAGTAGATGTGGAAATCCTCAACAGAATACTAGCAGCCTGAAACTAATAGTACATTAAAGGATAATACACCATGACCAGCTGGTATTTGTCTCTGAGATGCAAGGATACTTCTACATACAAAAATCAATTAATGTTATATACCACATTATTAGAATAAAGGATAAAAATCACGTGATCATTTTAAATACAAAGCACTGATAAAATTTAATATCCTTTCATGATAAAAAAAGTCTTAACAAATAAGAAATAAAAGGAAAGTAACTCAATGTAGTTAATGCCATATATGAAAAGCCTGCAATTAACATTATACTCAATGGTGAAAAATTGAAAGCTTTTCCTCTAAAACTAAAAACAAAATCAAGATACCTTCTCTAACCACTTTAGTCAACATAGTTCTGGAAACCTTAAGCAGAGAAAATAGAGAAAAAAACAGAAATTAAAGACATTCCAATTGAAAAGGGGGAGGTAAAATTGTCCCTGTTTGCACATAAGTTGATCTTATGTATTGAAATCCCTAAAATCCCCAAGAAACTGTTAGAACTAATAAACAAATTCAGTATATTTGCAGGATATAAAATCAACACAGAAAAATCAGCAATGTTTCTGTACACTAACAATAAACTATCTGAAAAGTAACTCAGGAAAGCAATCCCGTTTACAACAGCACCAAAAAGAATAAAATAGTCTGGGCATGGTGATGCATGCCTATAATTTCAACACTTCAAGAGGCCAAAGTGGGAGGATCACTTGAGGCTAGGAGTTTGAGACCAACCTGGAAAACATAGAAAGACCCCATCTCTATGATAAAAATAACATAATATAAAAATAAACTTCCAAAGAATAAAATACTTAGAAATAAACTGAACTAAGGAAGTGAAAAGTTCGTATACTAAGATCTATAAAACATTTTGAAAGAAAATGACATTGGTTTTGGCAATGATTTCATGGATATGACATCAAAAGCATAGGCAACATAAAAATAAATTGTGGGATTGCATCAAACTGAAAGCTTCTGCACAGCAAAGGGAACACTCAACAAGAGTAAAAATTCAACCTACAGAATGGGAGAAAATATTTGCAAACCATATCTTTGAAAAAGGATTTATCTCCAAATTATGTAAGACACTTCTTCAACTCAACAGCAAAACAATATTAATCCAATTACAAAAAGGGGTAAGGATTTGAAAACACTTCTCTCCCCAGGTGACATAGATTTGGCCAACAGGTATATGAAAAAAGTCACTAATTACCAGGAAAATGAAAATAAAACCACAATGAAATTCAGGATAGCTATTATCAAAAATCCAAACACAGCAAGTGTTGTCAAGGATGTTGTCAAGGTTGCCAAGGAGAAATCAATAACCTTCCATGCTGCTGTGCAGCTGCTATGGTAAACAGTATGGAACGTTCTTAAAAACTAAAAATAGAACTACAATATGATCCAGCATCCCATTTATGGATATTTATCTAAAAGAACTGAAATCAAGATATCAAAAGCATATTAGCACTCCCAGTTTGCTGCAGCATTATTCACATTAGCCATGATGTGGAAACAACCTAAATGCTCATCAACAGATGGATGGACAAAGAAAATGTAGTGTACACATGCAATGAAATACTATTGAGCCTTTAAAAAGAAGGACATTTTTCAATATTACCAATATTGATGAACCTGGAAGATGTTATGCTCAGTGAAAGAGCCAGTCACAGAAAGACAGATATGATTCCATTTATATGAGATATATAAATGGTGAAGTTCATGAAATTTAAGAGTGGAATGATGATTGCCAGGGGCTGGATACTTTTAGCATATGGCACCAGTACAGTATGTGGTACTCAAATGCCTTCCAGGCAACATAGTTGTTCTATATTTATGCATTTTTGTTCTATATTTATACATGTCTTTTCTTCTTGAACATCGATATTGGAGATTGGTTCTATAGGTGATTAAAAAAAACCTGACTTAAGGGGCTCTATCCCTATATTCTCTCTAGTATATTAATAGCTTATTAAATATATCTTAGAAAATACATTGTTACTATAATATGCTTAATATTAAGGAATTGTACATTGATTGATGAGTTAGTGATTTCAGTAGATATTTTATTGTTTTTTTCTTGCAAGTTTTTATTCATTCTTTTGGCAAAAGTAGGGGAATAATGCAGTGTTGGTGCTGTAGCATGGAGGAAAAGACATGGAGGAAAAGACCCACTCTCTTTTATAGCTGTTGATTTAAGTTATTAAAGATGGAGGCATCTCCATAATCTTAACCAGAATTGAGCATGTCCTCCAAAATGTGGTACTAATGACTTCCTTAGTGATTTCAGGTATCCCCTGTGTCAAGCTGGTTATAAACAGAGCAGAGAGAACATGTCACCAATAAATGAGAAGGCTTTTGCTGGTACTTTCAACTTTTTTGTTGGTGCTCCAGGGCTGAGATGGAAAACAAGAGAAAGATGTGAAGCTCTTTAATGGATTATTCTATGGCTGTGTTCCTTTTGTTTCATTAAAAACAAATCAAACAAAATGCTTTCTAATGCCACAAAGAAAAAGGGCTGCAGTTAACAAAATTGAAGTAACTTTTCTTCAAATACTTTATTTGTTGAAAAAGACAGAATAAGTTTAGCCTTTTCTGGAAACCATGAATTTTGTATGATACTTTCTTAGAATACTATACACCTGATATAGTGCCACAATATCCTGATTGTAGTCCTTCTTAGCTGCTTAACAAAATAAGATTCAGATCCTCTTACTGGTAGTTATTCACACACTTCTTCCTGTTTTCCAGATATTTCTTTAATCTTAGCACTATTTTAATCATCAGGGTCCTAAATCTTTAGAAGGCATTGTTTGCTTTTGCTATCCAGAGAAAGAAGTTTGTAATTGTTGGCCATATTCAAATTCTAAATGAGAAATTTGATAATAGATTAGTGAATGTTGAGAAAGGCAAAAATATATTTTGAAACTTTTTCTTAAAGTATTGGAGCATTCTTTTAAAGAAGCATATTAAAAAGTCAGCAAATATAGTTTACATACCAAAACTTAAGGAAAGAATATTTAGTAAGAAAAATCACTATGGAAAAGTAGACATGAAAATTTATAATTTATGAAGAGCCAAATCTTATTAAATACTGTTTCCCACTATAATATTGTATTTTGGATCAAAGTCAAATTTTAGTGTATTTTAAGTCCTTCTATAAACATAAGAAAAAATAACTTTCCACTTACGTTTTTCTATCTGTTTATTACCCATACTTATAATCTTCTAGGTCTCCAAAATTTGGAGGGTTACATGAGAAAATTACTTGTAGAGAAAGTTATCTAAGAATTTAAGAGAAAATGTTTCTGTTCTATCCAAATCAACTAGTCTTCTCAACTGGTACTTTCTTGTCATTCTTGGGTCTACCAATTATGAGAGTGAAATTTGTGTAATAAACATAGTAAAGTTGGTGAAAAGATAAAGTGCCTTATTTTCATGAGAATGTGAAGCCTTTATGTTACTATTTTTGTGTAAGTATAAAGAGCGGAAATAATAATTATGTCCCAAACTACCTTGGAATAAATTTTATTTTATTCATTCAGTGAAAAATCTTTTTAAAATATTATCACTATGTAGTATTCTGTTTCAGGTAAAGCCTAATTAGCAAAATAATCTTTTTACAAGCTGACTGTAGTAAAGCAACATCTATGTTTATTATCAAAACTTTGAAGCTTTTAATTAATAGAAAACCATCATGGCTTGCTTCCTTAGAATACCACTAAATGTTAGAGACATCGTATACTGTACAGGAGTGTCACTACTGGATGAGGATGTCTGGGAATTCATATGGATGAAATTCCATTCTACCACAGCAGTTTCTGAGAAGAAAATATTATTGGAAGCCTTAACTTGCAGTGATGACAGGAATTTATTAAATAGGTAAGTAAACTGATTTTCTAAATTTGTTTCTGTAATGAAAGTATTCTCTGTTAAGGAAATTGCTCTAAAGTTGCTTTTATTTACTTGAATATATGTTAGTTGCTTTAAAATATATCTTCCTAAAGGTTAGTAAAACTGCCACGTTAATGACTAAAGCTACTTGATTTCATTGATTATATCTTTTTATGACTAATTATTTTATGTAATCGATACATGTGTAAGAAAATATTTCATTAT
Organism: Callimico goeldii; assembly: GCA_963573925.1. Lineage (NCBI taxonomy): Eukaryota > Metazoa > Chordata > Mammalia > Primates > Cebidae > Callimico > Callimico goeldii. The sequence goes on along the minus strand of CAUYOR010162622.1, from coordinate 10,840 downwards.
AAAAGGAAGTGTTAGTATAGAGAATTTTAAAGAAGAATTTGCATCATCACCAGAATTGTAATTTATCCTTCCACAAGATTTTTTTAGAGTTTAATGTTTTTAATTAAAATACTACGAGTTTGATCCTCTCTCTTTTATAAGCAGAAATGTGTTCTATTTTTAAGTTTGCATTATTAAAGATTGCACTAGACTATTCTTTTGAAGAATATAACAAACTAGGGCCTATAATTTTAGTAAGATTATTAAAATGTTTATGTTATTAGACTAAAAATGTTTACAAAATTATATCTTTATAGGCTTCTAAATCTGTCACTAAATTCAGAGGTGGTGCTGGATCAAGATGCAATTGATGTCATAATCCATGTAGCTCGAAATCCACATGGCCGAGATCTTGCCTGGAAGTTTTTCAGAGATAAATGGAAGATATTAAGTACCAGGTAGAAATAAGAATTCAATCATTCATACTTGAATGAGTAAATAATAGCTGATATATGAGGAATAAAGGCCCAAGTTTTGTGTTAAAGCTAAAATTCATGCAATAGGATTCAATTTTAAAATATTCAACCAATACGAATATTGCCACTCCTGTGAAATTCAAAATTATTTTTAAAAGTCTATAACTTTATTCATTTATTAAAATCGAAACCTTAATAAGTTATATGTGTAAACATTTGGAGTATAAAAGGTTTAGCTGAGCAACTTTCCTGGAAAATCTATCAAACCGCCCAAAGTTGAAGAACTGTATCATAAAACCCCTATATCTCAAATATGCTATAGAAATGATTTATAAATACAGTGGTATTATAACAAGAAAACTTTAATTACTTCTTAGGACTTGTTTAAATTTTCTTTAAATATGAATAACTTCAAATACCTGAAAAATACCATGATGCAGAGAAGGATTATTAATATTTGAATCACTGTATAATTCCAGTTGCAGTAAAATGTATTCCCAGGACATCTTGTTTCATGGTGAGAATTCTTTAGTCTCAATTTTAGAAAATCTTTTATTATGCATTTAAATGTATTATAATATATGCTAATTTATTACTCTGATAATCCCTATGGCCTTTTAAAATTAAATTTATTATAGAGCATGTAAATGCTGCTTGTTATTCTCAAACTTGGATGTTCCCAGACAGTAAGCAGACCTACTGTTCTGTTCATGAAAAGCTAGTGTGTAAACTTTATTATTTTTAAGCACACCTTGATCAGTTGTCCTCGTATAATGAGTCTAGTTAGAATGGATGTATCGGAGCTCCACCAAGATGGCCGAATAGGAACAGCCTCAGGTTTCTAGCACAAAAACCTGCACAAACCTGGGCAACCATTTTAACTGGTGGCTGGAATGCCTGCAAGACAGAGCCACCCATTCCCCTGCAAAAGAGGGGGCTGAAGGCAGGGAGCCACGTGATCTGGCTCAGTGGGTCCTACCCCCACACAGACCACCAATCTGAAATGCACTGGCTTGAGAGTTTAGCAGCCAGCATGGCAGTTGGAGCTCGACCCTGGACAGTAAAGTTCCATGGGAGGGAACGTGTGGCCACCATTACTGAGGCAGTCTGCCATTACTGAGGGAGTTACAACCTTACCTGTGTAAATAAAACTGCCAGGACATTTACTCAGTAGCTAGACAGAGCCCGCAGCATCTCAGCAACACCTCTGCAGGCAGACTGTAACTAGACTCCCACCTTGCTGGGCAGGGGAATCTCTGAAAAAAGGCAGCAACATGTCAGGGACTTATAAATAAACCCCCTCTTTCCCAGGACAGAGCACCTGGGAAAAGAGGCAGTTGTGAGTTCCACTGCAGCAGACTTAAACGTCCCTGCCCAGCAGCTTTAAATGGAACAATGGAGCTCTCAGAACAGCACTTGAGCTCTGATAAGGGACAGACTGCTTCCTCAAGTGGCTCCCTGACCCCTGTATAGCCACAGAGGCACCTCATAGAGAAGAGCTCTGGCTGACATCTGGTGGGTACCCTTCTGGGACGAAGATACCAAAGGAAGGAACAGGCAGCAATCATTACTGCTCTGTAGCACCTGCAGGTAATTCCCAGGCAAGCAGGGTCTGGAGTGGATCTCCAGCATTGCTTCAGCAGAGGGGCCTGACTGTTAGAAGGAAAACTAAAAGGCAGAAAGAAATAGCTTCAACATCAACACAAAGGACATCTACTCAGAGACCCCATCTGAAAATCACCAACTTCAAAGACAAAAAAGTAGATAAGTCCATGAAGATGGGAAGAAACCAATGCAAAATAATGAAATCAACAAAAACCAGAATGCCTCTCCTCCTCCAAGGGATCAAAACTCCTCACCAGCAAGGGAACAAAACTGGATGGAATATGAGTTTGACAAATTGACAGAAGCAGGCTTCAGAAGGGGAGTAATAAAAAAACTTATCTGAGCTAAAGGAACATGTTCTTACTGACTGCAAAGAAACTAATCACCTCAAAAAATGGTTAGACAGAATGCTAACTAGAATAACTAGCTTAGAGAAGAACATAAATGACTTGATGGAGCTAAAAAACAGCATGAGAACTTCGCAAAGCATACACAAGTTTAAATAGCCAAATCAATCAAGTAGAGATATTTAAGACCAACTCAATGAAATAAAATGAGAAAGCAAGATTAGAGGAAAAAGAGTAAAAAGAAATGAACAAAACCTCCAAGAAATATGGGATTATGTGAAAAGACCTAATCCAAGTTTGACAGGTGTACCTGAATGTGACGGCGAGAATAAATCCAAGCTGGAAAACACTCTTCAGGATATTATCCAGGAGAACTTCACCAACCTAGCAAGGCAGGCCAACACTCAAATCCGGGAAATACAGAGAACACCACAAAGATATTCTTCAAGAAGAGCAAACCGAAGACACATAATCGTCAGATTCACCAGGGTTGAAATAAAGGAAAAAGGCTAAAGGCAGCCAGAGAGAAAGGTTGAGTTAGCCACAAAGGGAACCCCATCAGACTCACAGCAGATCTCTCAGCAGAAACCCTATAGGCCAGAATAGAGTGGGGGCCAGTATTTAACATCCTTAAAGAAAAGAACTTCCAACCCAGAGTTTCATATCCAGCCAAACTAAGTTTCATAAGTAAAGGACAATTAAAATCCTTTATGGACAAGCAATTGGTGAGAAATTTCATCACCACCAGGCTGCCTTACAAAAGCTCCTGAAGGAAGCATGAAACATGGAAAGGAACAACCAGTATCAGTCACTCCAAAAATGTACCAAATAGTAAAAACCATTGACACAATGAAGAAACTGTATCAACTAATGGGCAAAACAACCAGCTAATATCAAAATGACAGGATCAAATTCACACATAATATTAATCTTAAATGTAAATAGGCTAAATGCTGCAATCAAAAGACACAGACTGGCAAATTGGGTAAAAAGTAAAGACCTATCAGTGTGCTGTATTCAGGAGACCCATCTCACATGCACAGATACACATAGACTCAAAATAAAGGGATGGAGGAAGATTTACCAAGCAAATGGACAGCATAAAAAAGCAGGTATTGCAATCCTAGTCTCTCATAAAATGGACTTTAAATCAATAAAGATCAAAAGAGACAAAGAAGGGCATTATATGCTAAAAGGATCAATGCAACAAGAAGAGCTAACTATCCTAAATATATATGCACACAATACAGGAGTGCCCAGATACATGAATCAAGTTCTTAAGGACCTACAAAGAGACTTATACTCCCACACAATAATAATGGGAGACTTTAACACTCCACTGTCAATATTAGACAGATCAACAAGAAAGAAAATTAACAAGGATACCTAGGACTTGAACTCAGATCTGGACCAAGCAAACCTAATAAACATCTATAGAATTCTCCATCCTAAATGCACAGAATATACATTCTTCTCAGCACCAGATTGCACTTACTCTGAAATTGACCACGTAATTGGAAGTAAATCACTCTCAGCAAATGCAGAACAGCAGAAAACATAACAACCAGTCTCTTAGAGCACGGTGCAAACAAATTAGAACTCAGGATTAAGAAACTCACTCAAAACCATACAACTACATGGAAACTAAACAAGCTGTTTCTGAATGACTACTGGATAAATAATGAAATGAAGGCAGAAATAAAGATGGTCTTTGAAACCAATGAGAACGAAGATACAACATTCCAGAATCTCTGGGACACATTTAAAGCAGTGTCCAGAGGAAAATTGCGCATATGAGAAATAAGAAAAGATCTAAAATCAACACCCTATTATCAAAATTTAAAGCATTAGAGAAACAGGATCAAACAAATTCAAAAGCTAGCAGAAGACAATAAATAACTAAAATCAGAGCAGAACTGAAGGAGATAGAGACACAAAAAACCCTTCAAAAAATTAATAAATCCAGGAGCTGTTTTTTTTGAAAAGATGAACAAAATAAATAGACCACTAGCCAGACTAATAAAAAAGAAAAAAAGAAACAGAAGAATCAAATAAATGCAATTAAAAGTGATAAAGGGGATATTACCACTGATTCCACAGAAATGCAAACTACTATCAGAGATTATTACAAAAAACTCTAGGCACATAAACCAGTAAATCTAGAGGAAATGGGTAAATTCCTGGACACTCACACCCTCCCAAGACTAAACCTGGAAGCAGTTGAATCCCTGAATAGGCTAATAACAAGGTCTGAAGTAGAGGCAGCAATTAATGGCCTACCAAAGAAAAAGAGTCCAGGTCCAGACAGGTTCACAACTGAATTCTACCAGACATACAAAGAGGAGCTGGTATCATTCCTTCTGAAACTATTCCAAACAACACAAAAAGAGGGAATCCTCCCTAACTCATTTTATGAGAACAACATCATCCAGATACCAAAACCTGGCAGAAATAGAACTAAAAAAGAAAATTGCAAGCCAATATCCATGATGAACATAGATGCAAAAATCTTCAAAAAATTCTGGCAAACTGAATGCAACAGCACATCAAAGAGCTTGTACATCATGATCAAGTAGGCATCATCCTGGGGATGCAAGGTTGGTTCAACATTCGCAAATGTATAAATGTAATCCATCATATATACTGAACCAAATACAAAAAACACATGATTATCTCAATAAATGCAGAGAAGGCCATCACAAAATTCAAAAGCCCTTTATGCTAAAAAAACTCTAATAAACTAGGTATTGATGGAATGTATCTCAAAATAATAAAAGATATTTACGACAAACTCACAGGCAATATCATAATGAATAGGCAAAAACTGGAAGCATTCTCTTTTAAAACTGGCACTAGACAAGGGTGCCCTCTCTCACCATTCCTATTCAACAATCAGGCAAGAAAAAGAAATTAAGTGTATTCAATTAGGAAAAGAGGAAATCACATGGTCTCTATTTGCAGATGACATAATTGTATATTTAGATCCCATCATCTCAGCTCAAAATCTCTTTAAGATGATAAGCAACTTCATCAAAGTCTCAGGATACAAAATCAATGCACAAAAATCACAAGCATTCCTATATACCAATAACAAACAGAGAGCCAAATCATGAGTGAACTCCCATTCACAATTGCTAAAAGAGAATAAAATACCTAGGAATACAACTAACAAAGGACATGAAAGACCTCTCAAGGGGAACTACAAACCACTGCTAAAGGAAATAAGAGGACACAAACAGATGGAAAAATATTTCATGCTCATGGTTAGGAAGAATCAATATCATTAAAATGGCCATACTGCCCAAAGTAATTTATAGATTCAATGCTATTGGCATCAAACTACCATTGACCTTCTTTGCAGAAGTGGAAAAAACACCTTAAACATCATATGGAACAAAAAAAGAGCTTGCATAGCCAAGACAATCCTAAGCAAAAAGAACAAAGCTGGAGGCATCACGCTACCTGACTTCAAACTATACTACAAGGTTTCAGTAATCAAAACAGCATGGTACTGGTACCAAAACAGAGATACAGACGAATGGAACAGAACAGAGGCCTCGGAAGTAATGCCACACCTCTACAGCTATTTGATCTTTGACAAACTGGACAAAAACAAGCAATGGGGGAAAGATTCCCTGTTTAAAAAATGGTGTTGGGAAAACTGGTTAGCCATGTGCAGAAAGCTGAAACTGGACCCCTTCCTTACACCTTATACAAAAATTAACTCCAGATGGATTAAAGATTTAAACATAAGAACACTATAAAAACCATAGAAGAAAACCTAGGCAATGCCATTCAGGACATAGGCATAGGCAAGGACTTCATGTCTAAAACACCAAAAGCAATGGCAACAGAAGCCAAAATAGACAAATGGGATCCTATTAAACTTAAGAGCTCCAACACAGCAAAAGAAACAATCATTAGAGTGAACCAGCAAACAACAGAATGGGAAAGTTTTTTTGCAAGCTGCCCGTCTGACAAAGGGCTAATATCCAGAATCTACAAAGAACTAAAACAAATATACAAGAAAAAAACAACTCCATTAAAAAGTGGGCAAAAGTTATGAACAGACACATTTCAAAAGAAGACATTTATGTGTCCAAAAACATATGAAAAAATGCTCATCATTACTGGTCATTAGAGAAATGTTAATCAAAACCACATTGAGATACCATCTCATGCCAGTTAGAATGATGATCATTAAAAAATCTGGAGAGGATGGGGAAGGATAACACTGGGAGAAATGCTTGATGTAGGTGTGGAGGGTGGGGCAGGAAGGGGAATGGAGACAGCAAACCACCATGGCAGGTATGTACCTATGCAGCAATCCTGCAGAATGCAGGATGTGCACATGTACCCCAGATCCCAAAGTACAATAAAAATAAATCTGGAGACAACAGATGCTGGAAAGTATGTGGAGAAATAGAAACACTTTTATACTGTTGGTAGGAATGTAAATTAATTTGACCACTGGAAGACAGTGTGATGATTCCTTCAAGGATCTAGAAATAGAAATACCATTTGATCCAGCAATCCCATTACTGGGTATATAACCAAAGGATTATAAATTGATCTATTATAAAGACACATGTAGATGTATGTTCACTGTGACACTGTTTACAATAGCAAAGACTTGGAACCAACCCAAATGCCAATCAAAGATAGACTGGATAAAGAAGATGTAGCACATATACACCATGGAATAGTATGCAGCCATTAAAAAAGATGAGTTCATGTTCTTTGTAGGGAAATGGGTGAATCTGGAAACCATCATTCTCAGCAAACTGACACAAGAACAGATTACCAAACACCACATGTTCTCACTCATAAGTGGGTGTTGAACAGTAAGACCAATGGACACAGGGAGGGGAACATCACACACTGGGTTCTGTTGGGGCTGGGGTGCTAGGGGATGGATAGTAGGGGGTGGGGTGATTTGGGAAGGATAACATTAGGAGAAATACCTAATGTACGTGATGGGGGGATGGAGGCAGGAAACCACCATGGTGTGTGTGTATACCTATGTAACAATCCTGCAAGATCTGTACATGTACCCCAGAAGTTAAAGTAAAATAAAAATTAATTTTAAAAAAAGGAATGGATGTATCATATTAAAATACTCCATCCATAGAAATTTCATTGTCAGAAAATACTGATATTTCTATAAGACACACTGACTTTTTTAATATTTTCAACTCGGATCTTTTAATATTTGGATGAGTAAAGTTTGCTTCACTTTTGTGTATATAATAGAATGAATAGTCAGACACTTAAGATAAAATTAATATATGCAAATATTTCACTTAAAAGAATATAAAACATCTACCAATGTGCAATTTCTTTAGGGAGTGATTTTTTAAATCAGAGTTCAGTGCAATGCAATTATAGGGACATATAGTTTATTGCCTACCAAAAAATATTTGGTTCTCGAAATGCCTATTTTGTCTCACTGAATTCATGATGTCCATCTAAAACTATGATGGTGTTTACATTGACAAATAGGAGCATAATCTTCATGGTCTCCTGCTCCTCTGTCAGTCTTTGAATGTTGGAGTCCATGGAGTTCTGTTGAAGGCACTCTTCTTCCCACTCTGCAAGTTCTTCCTGATTTTAGTTGTCATCTACTCTCATGGTTTCAGTTACTCGCAAATCTGTATTTCTGCTTCAGACATTTTACGCAAGTTTCTCCCTCTGATAGGCAATTGCCCATCAAGGTTGCCTTTATGAGCATGCTTGCAAGGCCAAATCCATGATTTTTCTCTTGTCCTCCTTTTCTCAGTAACTCTTCTAGCCGTCCACCAATTGCTCAAGCCCAACAGTTGTAAGTCTACATAAGCTTCCTTTTTTCTTTTGCCATGTATAACAATTAGACTCTAGGTCGTGTCAATTTAACAATTCCTAAAGTTTGTTGAATTCTTTCTCTTTTCCTGCTACCACTTCCCTATTGCAGGCTTTTGTCTCTTTCCAGTACTCTTACAATAATAGCCTTCTGTCTCACTACCTCTATAATTATACAAACACACTTCAGCCTTTTCCCTTTATCCCAAGAATCATTCTGAAAAGCAAATGTGATATTTCCCTGCTGTAAAAATTTCTATGTGAGATTTATAATCTAAGCCCCTTAATATATCCTCTGTGTATTTTCTCAGCCTCTTATTCTTCAGTCTCCAGCCTCAAAATGTATCAAAGTATGTACTTTTTTTTCTTTTTTTTTTGAGACAGGGTCTCACTCTGTCACCTAGGCTGGAGTGCAGTGGCACAATCACAACTCTGTGCAGCCTTGACTGCCTGAGCTCAGGTGATCCTTCCACTTCAGTCTCCTAAGTAGCTGAGACTACAAACATATGCTACCATGCCCAGCTAATTTTTCTATTTTTGGTAGAGACAAGGTTTCACCATGTTGCCCAGGCTGGTCTCGAACTCCTGGGCTCAAGCAATCCACCTGCCTCAGCTTCCCAAATGTGCTGGGATCACAGGCATAAGACACCACCTTGGCCTGTATGCACTGTTAAATATCCAACTGCTTGTAGCTGTCTGCACAAACCATGTCTTTTCACATCTCTTTGTCTTGTTTATGTTGTATTTTGCCTAAAATTACTTTCTTCCCTGTTGCTCAGAACTACTCCATGCTAAATCTAGATACTATTAGCTCCCAGAAGCCATTCCCAAGACCCCACAGCTAAAGAGACCCTCTCGGAGAACTGTGTATAATTTTATCATCATCACATTTAACCACAATATGTGGAAATTATCTGATTATGTGTCTAGCTCTTCAGCTAGATAGTTAATACCTTCAAGGAGGAGACTGTACCTTATTATTATCCTCACAGGACTATGTAAGTAAAAACAACTAACACTTCTTTAGAGAAAGAATTGTTATTTGCCTGGTTAATTGGACACTTTTGTGACACATACGGATTGAGAATGATCACTTATATTATTGAATGCCTATTTGTTTGCTTTTACTTAGCTAACCTTTTTTTCCATGGAATAGTTCAATGTTAGAATCACAACAAATCTCAGTGGTCATTTAGTTCAGCCTTCTCATTTTATAGATGAGGAAACTAAATTCTACAGAAGCTAAATTAAATCTTAAATTAGATACTTAAGATCCCACAAGCTAGGGAAGCATTAGGAAACCTCTTAGTCTGTATTTAAAAACCCAGAGCCTTATTTTTATTATACTTACCTTAGTTCTAAAATTTTGATAACCTGTAACAGGTATTGTTAGCATAGTAGGAACAAATCAGTAAAATGAGAATTATTTTCAACTCACTGACACAAGTTGTTCCTTGTCTTGGGTCAAAAGTCAAGTAATTGGATCCAAGATGGCTGATCACTAACAGCTCGGGATTGTAGCTCTCAGTGAAAGTGCAGAGAATGAGAGGATGCCACACTTTCAGATGAACTTTTGTTGCTCACAGACCAGGAGATTCCCAGTGGAGGAGCCCCATGGGTCGCCAGTGTGACTCCTGTGACTGGCACGGCGGTTCTTGGTGCAAAATAAATGGGACTGGTTCCCCTTTTGACCGATCTTTGGAGCTCCAGGAAGGCAGAGTTGCCCATTCGGCTGATTGAAGGATGAACTCAAGAAGGAAGCCAGACCAGAGATTCCCAGGCAGAAAAGCACCATCAATCTTAATTCTGCTGTTTTAGCCGGTGTAGTGGGTTGCTCAGATTCCAGTGCTGGGAATCGATAAATTGGACGTCCACTCTGAAACCTAATTAGAAATGTGGTAATTACAAAGCCAACAGTTGGATACACTTATAACAAAGGGAAGAAACCAGCCTAAAAAGGCTGAGAATACCCAAAATCAGAACGCCTCTCCCTCTACAGGGGTTACAGTTCCTCATCAGCAATGGAACAAGGCCTGATGGAGAAAGACTGTGTTCCATTAACAGAAGTAGGCTTCAGAAGGTGGATGATAGGAAACTTCTGGGAATTAAAAGAACTTGTTCTAACCCAATGCAAAGAAACTAAGAACTTTGAAAAAAGGTTTGATGACATGCTAACAAGAATAGACAATATAGAGAGGAACATAAGTGAATTAACGGAGTTGAAAAACACAACATGAGAACTTCGCAAAGTATGCACAAGTTTTATCAGCCGAATTGATCAAGCAGAAGAAAGGATATTAGAGGTCGAAGACCAACTTAATGAAATACAACAAGAAGACAAGAATAGAGAAAAAAGGAATGAGCAAAGTCTCCAAGAAATATGGGACTATGTGAAAAGACCTAATTATGTTTGATAGGTGTACCTGAATATGACGAAGAGAATGAATCCAAGCTGGAAAATACTCTTCAGGATATTATTCAGGAAAACTTTCCCAACCTAGCAAAGGACAATATTTAACTCCAGGTAATACAGAGAACACCACAAAGATATTCCTCAAGAAGAGCAACCCCAAGGCACATAATCATTAGATTCAC
>CAUYOR010162620.1:0-18744 GCA_963573925.1 Callimico goeldii | reverse complement strand
TTTGCTGTCTTAGCTCTTCTGCAATCCCTTATTTCAATACATTCATTCTCTTTATAAGGGCTCTTCTGTCCCTGTTTTGGTTACTATGTATAATTACCCATGGCCTAGAGATCCATAATCATAGATTTGCCTGATATGAACTAACTAGAGTTTCTGTGACACCCTTTCAAATTTCTAAGGGTATTGAATTGATGTGATTTGAAGCAAGAGTGTACTTACACTTTTATATATATGGTCAGAGGACTGAAGGTCACATTTCAGCTTCTACTAGGTAGAAGAGCAAACATTCTTATAAGGAGCAGAGATAAGTTATTGGGAATTCATATTCACACTTTAAATTATCTTTTAAAAACATAAGCTTTGCATTTTAGGGTTTTTAAAATTGCTGTAAATGGTTTGGAATTTCTTATTGGGGTGAAAGAAAAGTATGTTTTTCTGTAGAAGTATGTTTTATTTTGTTTGTTTTGTTGTTGTTTTGATGTGGAATTTTGCTCTTGTTACCCAGGCTGGAGTGCAATGGCATGATCTTGGCTCACTGCAACCTCTGCCTCCGGGTTCAAGCAATTATCCTCCCTCAACCTCCCTAGTAGCTGGGATTACAGGCACCCACCACCACGCCCAGCTATTTTTTTGTATTTCTAGTAGAGACGAGGTTTCACCATGTTGGTCACGCTTGTCTCAAACTCCTGACTTTAGATGATCTACCTGCGTTGGCCTGCCAAAGTGCTGGGATTACAGGCATGAGCCACCACGCCTGGCCAATAATTATAGATTCACAGGAAGTTGCATTGAAATATATAGGGAAGTCCTGTGTATCTTTCTCCCAGCTTCCCAAAATTTTAGCATCCTACACAGCTATGGTACCCTAACAAAAACAGAAAAGCGACATTGCTAAAAACCACAAAGTTTATTCACTATTAACCAGTTATACATAATTACACATGTATTCACGTGTTTGTGCAGGTGTATTGTAGCGCTGTGAAATTTTACAACATAAGTCAGCCTTCATAACTACGATCAGTCAAGATACTTGCCTTTTAGCCTCACCCATCTCAACACTTGTTCCCAAACCCTAGCAAACAGTAATATTTTCTGCATAATCAAGATATTATTTCATGAGTATTACAAAAAATGAAATAATAGGTATCATTTTGAAATTGGCTTCTTTTATTCAGCATATTTTTAAGATTAACCTAAGTTGTGTGTATCATTAGTTTTGTCCTTTATATTGCCAAGTAATATTATATAGCATGGGATATACTAAAGTTTGTTTAACCATTCATCCATTGTAGGACATTTGAGAGTTTCTACTTTAAAGCCATTATGAATAGAGCTGCAGAATACATTAATGTATAAAATATTGCATGAAAATGTCTTCATTTCTAAAATATATGCCTAAGAGTCCAGTTGCTGTGTTGTATTGTAAGACTACACTTAGTTTTAAAAGTAATTTCCAATTATTTCCAGAGTGACTATATATTTTACATTCTTGTCAGCAATTATGAGTGACCTAATATTTATGCTTCTTGCCAGTCTTTGGTGTTATCACAATTTTTAAAATTTTACCTATTGTATGGATGTGTAAGTGAAATCAGTTCTTTTACTTTGTATTTCTCTAATGGGAAATGATGCTAAATATCTTTTCCTCTGTGTACTTGCTACTTGTATGTCCTCTTGGTTGAAATGTCTGTGCATGTTTTTTTGTCCATATTCAAAATGGATCATCCTTTTTTAACTGTTTAGTTTTGAGAATTCTTTATGTATTGTAGATACAAGTCCTTTGTTAAATAAGTGCACTGTAAATATTTTCTCCAAGTCTGTAGCTTTTTAAAGGATAAAACTTTTTTTACTTTTGGTAAAACGGAATTTATTAATTTTTACTTATATGACTTACGCTTCTGATATCAACACTGAAAACTCTTTGTCTAGATCAAGGCTCTGAGGATTTTCTCCTATGTTCCTCAGCCTCGTAAAAACATCTGTGAAATGCTCACAGCTAACATCATACTTGACGGTGAAAGAGTAAATATATCCCTCTAAGATTAAAGATAAGTCAAGTATTCTGTTCTCACCTCTTGTATTCAACCTAGTACTAGAAGTTCTAGCTAGGTAATAAGTCAAGAATATGAAATGGAATGCATAAAAATTAAAAATTAAATTGTCTCTATTTGCAAATAACATGGTTGTCTATGTGGAAGATCTCAGGAAATTTAAAGAAACAAATAAGCAAACAACATTCTATGATACACTAGTGAGTTCCTAAAAGTTTCAGGATATAAGATCAACACAAAAAAATTTAATTGCATTTCTACATACCAACAATGAACAAGTGGAACCAAATAAAAACACAATGCCACTTACAGTTTTTCCAAAGAGAATTAAATATATAAATCTAACAAAGCATGTATAAAATCTGTATGACGAAAATTATAAAATATTTACTAAAGAATTGAAAGAAGACCTAACATCTAGAGAAATATACTGTGTTATCAATTTGAAGATATAATATAGGTAAGATGTTATTTCTCTCTGAAATGATTCGTTAGTTTAATTTTGTCAAATCTTAGCAAGTATTTTATAGGCATATATAATCTGATTCCCAAATTTATATGGAAAGGTAATGTTCCAAAAGTACTCAAAATATGTTTTTTAAAAAACAAAGTATTAGGAATAATTATCCCCAATGTTAAGATGTACTACATAGGTGCAGTAATCAAGAAAGTATGGTACTGGTGAAAGGATAGTTATACAAACCAAGATAATAGAATAAGAACCCAGAAATAAATCCATACAAATACACCAAATTAGTTTTTCACAAAGGAGCAGAAGCATTTCAGTGGAGGAAGAAAAGACTTTCCATATGGTGTTAGGGCAGTGGGACATCTATCAGAAAAATGAGGCTTGACCTGGACTTTACACCTTATACAAAAATCAATTCAAAAGGATTGTAGACTTAAATGTAAATTGCAAAATTATAACCTTCTAGATAATTGGTTTTAATCATCAAAATCTAAAATTTATTGCATGCAGATGAAATTAAGAAACAAGAATAAATTACTTAAAATAGAGTCCGAATATTTTAGCCTCCCTTGAACAGGTGTATCATCATTTAAACATTGTAGAGAAATTTAGTAAACCCCTTTGTAAAAGAAGACAAATAGAATAAGTCCATTCTTTGATACATGAATATTCCAGTCAGAGAAATTCTTATGATAACTCAGTGATAATTATATCCTTATTTTTTCTAATTCTTCTCAGAACTAGATAGTGCACAGGAACAGACCAGGGCCATGCTATGTAAATGGTTTGTTTCACCACAATTAATCTATACATGAAAGATGTGGAATACCAGCTGCATCATGGTAGAATATTACTAGTAAACTGAACACTTCCTTCTTAAAAGTCTCCATCTTCACTGTGTTTGATAAAATAAGCTGCCATATTTTGAGTTTCTGTATGTAGAAACCGTTCAGAAACTGTGGGTAAGTCCTATCAATAGCCAAGAAATAGAAGCCCTCGTCTACAACCTTATAGCAACTGAATTCTGCCAACATCCACATGAGCTTGAAAGTGGATCCCTCACCATGGTAGCCCTGAGGAAAGACCACAATCATAATCTTGGCTTCAGTTTTCAGTTAAGACCCCAAAGCAGAAACCCAAGCAAAGCTATGACCAGATTCCTGACCCTCACAAACTGAGATAATAAATGGATGCCATTTTAAGCAACTTACTGGAAGTATGGTTATATAAAAATAGATAAATAATTCATACTTTAAGAGGCCTGCAGTTTTGATTTATCACTTATTGTATCTATCACCTACACAGCTTGATTCATGGATAAATGTTTCTTATCAGTTAATATCTAATAATGAATGAATGAATGAATGAAGCAGCTACACAATTGCTCTCATCCCTGTCATCTGTGTATAGATGCAAAAGGGGGCGGACTTAAAAGAACCCTGTGTTTTATTTTGTTTTTTAATTTTTCTGAATAAGTAGAATTCATTCCTCAAAAATGAGTAATTTTAAAATGTCAAGTTCATTGGGTCAAGTGATATACTAAAGCACACTTTAGGATTTATTAACTGTTTAAAAAATTATTAGAATGTGAATAGCAGTAGCGTGAAGGAGAGGACACTATGCTGTCATCGGAACTTGGCACTTCAGAGTCTTTTGGAAACTTGTACTTTCAGTGCTTTACAAAGCTGATATGTGCTAATTTCAGGAAAACTGAAAATGGCTTCAGAAAATTGTGATGACCAGAGGAGGTCAGAAATTTGTCAGTTCTTACACCTTGAGCAGTAGAGAGAAGAAATTTAAGTCTGAGAGTTAGACTTGCTATAGGAATGTGGGTAATTAGCACTCAGCTAGAGGGCAAGTTAAGAAAAAGGTAACATTTAAAGTCAGCCTTATGGTAGCTCCTCAAAAATTCTTCATAACAAGAAGATTTAAAACATGATTTTCCTTGGATTCCAATGACAATAGTGGAACAATAAAACAACAATTTTCAGTAATGTAGAATAGGTATAACATTTGGAAAGAAAAAAGCAAAAATTATTTCTACAGGAACTACTAGAATAAAGATATTTAGCAAGATATCAGAATATAGTCAATATAAAAAGATCTATTTTTTATTCATTTTCTCATGAACTATTAGCAAATAAAATTTCTAAGAATGATAGGCAAAATACCATAAAATCTCATAAGAGCCTAGGAATAATTTTAACAAAAACAATACAACATTGGCACACAGGAAACCACAAAACATTGCTTATAGAAATTAAAGAGAATTTTAATAAAGAGAGAGATATACCATGTATATGGACTAAAAAAATTAGTATCTTTTAGATATTAATCACCACCAAGTTGAATAAATTCAATGTATTACTGATCAATAAGTTTTACTGGTAGAAATGTGCAAGCTAATTCTAAACTTGGTACATTGAAAAATCAAAGAACTTAAAATAGTTAATAACATTCTTAAAAGCAAACATTGAAAATTTATGCTACCTGATTTTTAACTATCATAATTATGGCAGTGTAATAATTGTGTCAGGATAAATACATAGATCATTAGAATGAAGAGTCTAGAAATAAAACCACATGTTTACAGAAAACTGAGTTTTATTAAGGTAAAACTAGAAAATAAATCTTTTTAAAAAATAAGATTAAATTAATTTGAAAAACATTTATGAAATAAGTTTAGATTATATCATAGATAAATATTTATTTGAATTAAATGAAATGTAACTACAAAGCTAAAACTATAAAACTTCTAGAAGACAATAAATAGAATCTTCTGACTTTGGGTTAGGGAAATAATTCTTAGGGTACAAAAATCACTAAGCAAATGATGAAAGAAAAAAAATTAAAAATACAGTTTATTAATATAAAACTATTATTATAGGGAACCATTAAAAATACCAAAAGGCAAGCTATAGCCTGAAATAAATTAGATATATACATTTTTAGCAAAGGATTGGATCCAGAATATTTAAATACTCTTAGAAATCGATCTTAATAATTGCTAACCTTATTTTTTAAATGGGTAAAACTTTAAACAAATACTTCACAAAACAAGACATATAAACTGCCATTAAACACCAAAAAGGTGCACAAAATCATTATTCATTAGAGAAATAAAAATAACTGTAAAAAGATAACATTTACAACTACTGGAATGGCTGAACTTCTTTTAAAATTGACAACAAATATAAGCAAAGATACATATTGGTAAATACGTGGACCAAGTAGAACCATCATATGTTTCTTAAGAGGGTAAAATAACTAAAACATTTTGGAAAGCTGTTGGGCAGTGCCTGATGGTGGGTGGCAGCCTCTAAGGTAATGGTCAGTGATCTCCATCACTCTTTGAATTCATCCCTTGTGTGATCCTTTCACCTTAAGTGTGGGCTGGACCCAGGGACTTACTTCTAATTAATATGATAGAGGAAAAGTAATGAGATGGCATTTCTAAAATTAAGTTACAGAAAGATGTTCCATCTCTGCTTTTCTCTTGGAATCCTCACTTTGAGGGAACCAAGCTCCCTGCAGAAAGACCCATGTGTCAAGAAACTGATGTCTCCTACCAACAGCCAGCAAAGACCTAGGTGTGGGCTTAGAAAAAGTGTGGGATGATAAATGTTTGATGTTTTAAAACCACTAAGTATTAGTGTAATTAGTTACACAGCAATAGATAACTAATACAGTTATAAGTTAAATATACACTTATATATGAATCTGGTAATTTCATTCCTAGGTATTTACCCAAGGAAAATAAATGTGGGTGCTTGCAGAGGCACAAATTCTTGGGCAAAAACGTTTAGTGTTTTGACTTTTACAAACCCCCAAAACTGACGGAAAACAAACAAAACCAAATGTCCCTCAAGAGAAAGATGAATAAATGGTTGTGGTATTCATAAATGTAATGCAATTCAGCTACAAAATAATCACAGATACATGGCATAGATGGGTTGATTACAATGTATTGGCTCAAGAAATTTTATGTGTCTTGTGGAAAAGATGTCAGGATTTTTATCAGCAGCATTTAGAACAATTACATGACCAAAGATTTGGAAGAATTTTCTAGAAAGAAAATAACAAATTTCATTAGTATAAGAGATAAGTAATTATGCCACCTACTACACTCAGCTTCATTTTTAGCTAACACCACCTTAACAGTTGTCTATTAAGAAAATTCACCAATCCTTTATTTATTTATTTATTTATTTTTAAAATTTATTTTAGATGACTGGTTTTTGGAACACCGATGTGCTCTCGCTCAAGGATTATTTGTATAAACCTAAAAAAATGACTCATGAAAATATTTGCTACAAAATACTTTACACAATAAAGTAATTTCAACTAGCTAACTATATTTATCTAGAATCTGAAAAATGTATCCATGACAATTAAGAAGTAAAACAAAAGAAACAAAAACAGATGCTATGAAAGTGAACATCTAGTTTAAAGCTTTTCTGACAATATCATAGTATTTCTTGTGGAACATTTAAAATGAAGATTCTAATTTAGTACAATGAGGGTGGGGTCTGAGAGTCTTCATTTATATCACAATTACAAGCAAAGTCAGTGTGGTTTCTCCAAAGACCAAACTTTGAGGAACAGGGACATAGTCCACAGGAGCTATCTGCTTCTGCTAATTTCCAGGGCTTTCATATTTCAGTTCTAATCTATTTATATCCCACCTCTGTTTCTTAAGCTCTTTTGAATCTGTTCTTGCAACTTAAACAGTCTTCTTAATACAGAAAATAAACATACAGTAAGTTTCATAATTCATTCCATTAATTCACTAACAGTATTAGTGAATGTATACTTATATATACTTAGTATTGAGGATCTAATAATATTTGTATGTCTCACCATTACTTCTTATTTTGTAACAATTTGCCTTTGATAGTACCTCTTATTAACCATTTCTAAGTGAATTCTCATGCATTTTAATCTTGGAAAATAAGTGGCAGCTGAACAAAGTTCTGGAACTAATGTCTTTGAAGTTTGGACTCACTTTATTCCTCTGCTTGTGTCATCTCAAATTTCTCTTCAACTAAGAATTGGTTTCTATGTGACATCTGCCAAAGCCATAGTTCGAGAACTAAGCAGAGATGTCAGGATTTCTTTGTCTTGGTTCAAGCTCTCTACTGTCTACCAAGGTGCCCTTGGGCAAAGTATTTTCTGAACTTCAATTGCAACTCTTAGAAACTATAGATTAATATATGAATCAAATTAGGAGGCTTATAAACAAAGATCATGTGGCCAAAATGTTCAATATTATTCTAATTTTGCCAGAATTTGTCAGAAAATGAGAAATTTTTTTATTATATATTTTTTAATTTTTTTAAAATTGCATTTTAGGTTTTGGGGTACATGTGAAGAACATGCATAGGTACACACGTGGCAGTGTGATTTGCTACCTTCCGCCCCTTCACCTATATCTGACTTTTCTTAAATTTTTAAATCTGTATCCCGTTTCTACTAAAAATACAAAAATTAGTTGGGCATGGTGGCACGTGCCTGTAGTGCCAGCTACTCGGGAGACTGAGGCAGGAGAATTGCTTGAACCCAGGAGGCGGAGGTTGTGATGAGCCGAGATCGTGCCATTGCACTCCAGTCTGGGTAACAACAGCAAAACTCCATATCAAAAAAAAATTTTTTTAATCTGTCTTTGGACTAAAATTTTTATTGTAGAAAATGCCATCCTAATAGTTGAACTACATCTGACCATTTAAACAGTTTGATTCACCCAGGAATTAAACATCCATCACATCAACTAAAAGTAAAAATAAGGAAACCAATTAAATCTACATCGAATTTATTTCCTTCCAGTTCACATCCCTATCTATATCTACACTAACTTTAAATTAATTGCCTTTCAACTTTCACTTTGACCCTATGCCTTGCCTTTGAACATGGTATATTGATAACAGCCTACTTGGTATTTGTACTTCCTCTTTATCAGTGAACTGTACTTTTTGCCTCTAGGTTCTCAGCAACCCATGTTGCCAATTCTTGGAAAGAAAGTCAAACCAGGTATATGTGTATCCCAAATACTGTATAAAAATACCTATACCAAAAATTAGTTTATTTGTTGTTTATCATAAAATTCAAATTTAATCTAGTATCCTCTATTTGTATTATTTAAATTTTGCAACCTTACTCCATAAAATGCAGGGTCATGGAGAACCAGCTCAAACATGTAGCTCAACCTGGATTTGACGGCAAGAAACATATCTCTGCTCTGTCCTCACACGCTACATCTTCAAGGACCACAGGATCAATAAAATGAGTCCAAACTCCACGAATTATTTGTACCCCAAGCAAACAGAAGTGTTCGAATACCCAGCATGGCCCAGACAATATAGATGCATACATCTGAAAAAGGCAGAATATGTCTTTTTAATAGTATTGTATTTATATTAGCTATGCCCCATTATCAAATGGCCCAGAGCAGTAGTTTCCAAACAGCAGAGATAAAAATGACAGAATTGCTTCAAGAACACTGAATTCATGTGTGCATTAAACACCTCTAGGCTGGAGATTATGTGTTACAGATATGTATTTAAAATGTATACAGATGTAATGAATACAATGCAAACATCATTAGAATTCACCATGTAATTCATAGTCGACTTTTGTTCTTGGAGGTGAGTTCAGAAATTATGATGTCATGCATCTGCTCAATTTGCTAATTTTTTTTCAAGAGCTTCTGATAAGACATTAAGAGACATTTAAATAGAGATATTCGGAGAGGCAGACGTATGTGTTCAAATTTGTATATATTACCTTTTCGGGTTTTAGGTCCAGTCAAGATATTAACTGTCTAGGGAAATGAGAAAAGGATTCAATTGTACTACTGAGAAGTAATGCATAAAGTAATATTTTCAAAGTAGTAGAAAGCAGCCATTTAATCAGGATAGGCATAGGATGGCACCGCATCAGTTTCCCATCATTCTTTGCTTTTATAAGAAAGCCCACTATGGCAAACAGAGAATTTGAGCAGCAAAAGAAGAAAGATGAGGGTGTTTTCCTTTAAATCTTTGGCTAGCCATGCACTTACTTCAGCAAAATGGAACAGGGGCAGAGAGCAATCAACACACACACACAAACCAAAAGGCAACCTTCTTTTTAAAAAGAACTGCACTCCGTTGGAAAGATATAGATAAAATCAATTCTGAGTAGCAGCCGTATTCACTTTGTGTAATACTCTGTTCAAAGTCAAATTTGACAATCGTGATAGATGATTAAAAACAAAAATATCTGGTTATTTTACAAAAACTGGTTTCTCTACACCTCAGTCTTATTAAGGCCATCTGCATTTATAAACGGTGGGATGAGGTGAGTTGGGGCAGTGTGATCTATTTAAGACTCGTGGCACTAATCCTAGGTGAGCCACTGGCTTGTCTATTGAAGGTTTATTTAATAAAAGTTAGCTGTCTAGAGGCCAGGAGAGATTGTCAAAAGCATTTGTGTCTCAGTTTATGTGTTATTTGGAAGAAGTAATCTGGATTTGAGCCATTCTGCCTTGAATAAGAAAAAGAGGTTATTGCCAAATCTATTACCAGAGACAGTTGTGCCCCAGATCTGTGTGTAACAATAATCATTAAATACCTCGATAAAATTGTAAACCTATGAAAAGAGGAAGGTAGAGAAAATAATAGTATTCAATCTTGGTATCTGCTGTAAAGAATTCGCCATGATTAAATTTTTCAAGAAAACCCACCCAAGTGCTATTTGAAAGCTGTGCTTAAAAAAGTATATCGAGAAATACAAAACAAGGGAAATCCTCTGAGTGTCTGTCTTTTCAATATATTAATTCAAATAACTGCAAAAATTAGAAGGAAATTCAACTTGGAGAGTATATTCATTTGCTATGGTTGCCATAAGAAAATGGCACAGACTAGGTGGCTAAATAATATGAATTTATTTTCTCGTGGTTCTGAAGTTTAGAATTGCAAGATCATTAAGTTGTTTGCAGAGTTGATTTCTCCTACGGCCTCTTCCCTTGGTTTGCGGATGGCCAGTTCATCACTGTGTCCTCATTGTCTGCCCTCTGTGTGCATGCATCCCTGGTACCTCTTCTGTGTGTCCAAATTGTCTCTTCTAAAGACGTCACTGGAGCTGGGTTAGGGCATACTATAATAGCCTCATTTTGACTCAGTTACCTCATTTGACCCTATTGCCAAAGGCAGTCATATTCTGAGATATGGGGGTTAGGGCCTCAGCATATGAATTTGGGGGTATATAACTTAGACCCTATAACAGAGAATTTTAAAGTACACATATATACTACCTAGGTATTTAAAACAGCTTTAAATGAACTTATTTTCTATATAACTATTCATAGTTAACATTAAAATTCTACTTTCAGAAGACACTAATAACTGCAATCATGCAAGAAAAAATAGCCAGCGTGTCAAGTTACTAAAGTGATTTCAAGTACTTGTTTCATCCAAAGATAGAAGCCAATCCCTTAAAGTGTCCAAACCTAACTTTTCCCATCTGTAAAATGGGTCATTATATTAGAGGGGCCTTAACATCATTCAGTATTGAGAATAGAAAGTTTGTTATTAGATAATAGATGTCCATTTATCTTCTGATAATAATGTTTTACTTTTACATATAAAATGTGTGATTTAAAATAATCATAGTTCCATGTTACTTGATTAAAAGTTAAATACAGAGCAAGAGGAAGAAGAGTACTGAATGTTGTTAATAAATTGGATATTTCGAAAAATGGTTTTAGATTTTTTAAACTAGTTAAAAACTGTAAAGGTGATGTACAGCTATATAGTCAAATATAAATAAATTATTTTAATAGGAGCTTTACTTAAATATGATTTGTATGATATAATTTTCCATTTAAATTCTATAATTCAGTGATCTTAATATATTCACCAATAAGTATAGACTTCAAAAAACATTTTAATACCTCCCAATAAAATGCTTTTTTAAAGAAACATTCATGTTGGAAAGTGTTGGTACACTTTCTTTTTATGACAGAATAATATTACACTGGATATACTATATTGTATTAATTCATCAGTTGATGGTTGTTGCTACCTTCTTGGCTATTATAAATGATGTTGCTATAAAAATTTATGTACAAGTTTATAGATGAATATGTTTTCATTTCAAGAAGATACATATGTAAGACTGAAATTGCTGAGTCAGATTGGAACTGTGTTAATTATATTAGGAACTACTAGACTATTTTCAAAGTGACTATACCATTTGCATTTTTACCAGGGGTGTAGAAAAGTTTTAATTGTCCCATATTAATCAGTACTCATAATTATTTGACTTTTTAAAATTATAGATAACCTCCTGAATATAAAGTCATACCTAATTGTGGTTTTGATTTACATTTCTTTGAAGACTAATGTTGTTGAGCAGTTTTTAATGTGCTAATTGGTAATGTGTATATCTTCTTTGGAAAACAGATTGTTTTGTCCATTAAAAATGGACAAAATTTTATTTGTCTTTTACTGTTGAGTTGTCACTGATTTTATATAGTCTACATATAAATCCCTTATCAGATACACTATGCACAAATATTTTTCTCATTATTCGGATTATCTTTTCACTTTCATGACAGTGTTTTTTGGATTATAGAAGGGTTCAGTGTTCATGAGATACAATTCAACTTTTTTTTCTCTTTTGTTGCTCATGCTCTTGGTATCTTATCTAAGGCCAAATCTGAGGTCATGGAGATTTACCCCAATGTTTCTAATAGTTTGATTTTTTTACATTTAGATTGATGATTCATTTTGAACATATTTTATTTATGGAGTGAGGTTAAGTATACAATTTCGTGTTTTTGTATATGGCTATTTAGTTGTCCCAGCACCATTTGTTGAACAGATAGATTATTCTTTCCCTGTGGAATAATCTTGTAACCCTTGTTGAAAATCAGTTGGCCATTGAAACATGGACTTATTTCTGGATTCTCAATTCTATCTCATTAACCTAGAGTCTATTATCATGCAAAACCCATACTTCCTTGATTATTGTATTCTTACAGTAAGTCTGGAAATCAGAAAAGATGAGTCCTCACAAATTTGCTGTTGGTTTTCAAGATTTTTTTGACTATTCTGGATCCCTTTCCATATAAATTTAGAATCAGTTTGTCTATTTCTACCAAGAAGTCATTTAGGATACTGATAAGGATACAATGAATCTGCCGATCAACTTTAGAATTACTACTTTTTTAACAATATTATTTTCCAATCTGTTAAAATAGGATGTTTTCTACTTCTTTAGATAATCTTTACTTCAGCAATGTTTTGTAGTTGTCACAGTACAAGTTTCTCATGTATTAAATGTATTTAATAGTTATCTTCTGTTTGACTCTACTATAAAAGTATTGTCTTTATTTTTGGATTTTTCATTACAAATATGTAGAAATAGTTTTGCTTTTCATATATTTATCTTGTATCATGAAACATTACTTAACTTATTCATTCTAATAACATATTTCTGGATTCCTTAGGATTTTATACATACATTAAGTCATCTGTGAATAGGTATATAATTACTTCATCTTTTAAATCTGGGTGCCTTTTATTTCTTTTTCTTACCTAATTGGCTTCCATAAAGCCTTCTATATGAAGTCAAAGTGGAAAAAGTACATATTTTTATCTTCTTCTTGATCTTGGGGAGAAAAAAATCTAACCTTTCATTATTAAATATGATGGTATCATAGAAGACTTTTTATCAAATTGAGAAAGTTCCTTTAAATGTATAGATTTTTAATGTTTTATTATGAAATGGTGCTGTTTTTTCAATGATCTTTTGAAATTATCACGCTTTTATTTTATTTTTTTTTATTTTTCTGTTGACATAGTATATTATACTAACAGAATTTTTAGATAACAAACCTTCACTCATGAGACAAATTTCATTTGGTCCTGATGTATAAGATATTAATATGCTGCTTGATTCAGTCCACTAATATTTTGTTTAGGATTTATGTCCAAATTCAAAACAGGTATTAGCTTTTAGTTCTTCCTATGTCTTTAGTTGGCTTTCTGTCAGGGTAATTCTGAACTCACAAGATTATTTGGAAAATATTCCTTCTATTTTTTTGAATTGTCTGAAAAAATTGGCAGTAATTATTTTTTAATTGTTTGATAGAATTCATCTGTAAAACCATCTGAACCCGAGCTTTACTTTGGGGACAGTTTTTTTACTACTATTTCAGTTCCTTTACTTGTTCCAGGTCCAATTAGGTTGTTTCTTTCTTCTTGCATCAGTTTTGGTAGTTGGTAGATAAATTCTTCAATGCCATCCCTGTTATCTAATGTATTATCATAGAACTGTTCATATTAATCTTTTAATCACTTTTTATTTCTGTAAAATTGATAGTAATATCTTTAATTTTTTAATCTAGTAGTTTTAGTTCTCTTTTTTCTTGATCATTCTAGCTGAATTTTTTCAATTACATTGATCTTCTTAAAGAACTAATTTTTTTACTTGATTTTTTAAATTGTTTTTTAATTTTTATTTTCTAATTTTTATTTCCTTCATTTGACTTCTTCTAGTTTATTCTTTCTTCTTAAGGTGGAAGGTTTAGTTAAGATCTTTCTCCTGTATTAATATAGGTATTTAGCTAAAAATTTTTATCTACACATTGCTTTAATTGGATCCCATACATTTAATATGCCAAGTCTTCATTTTCATTCTCTTCAAAGTATTTTCTAATTTTTCTTCTATTTTTTTCTTTGATGCATTTAATCATTTAAGAGTGTGTTGTTGGCCAGGTGTGGCGGCTCACATCTGTAATCACAGAACTTTGGGAGGCCGAGGTGGGCGAATCACGAGGTCAGGAGTTCAAGACCAGTCTGGCCAACATAATGAAAAACCTCATCTCCTATACTAAAAATCCAAAAACAATTAGCCAGGCACAGTGGCACATGCCTGTAGTCCCAGCTACTCTAGAGGCTGAGGCAGGAGAATTGAACTCAGGAGGTGGAGGTTGTAGTGAGCCAAGATCATGCCACAGCACTCTAACTTGGGCAAAAGAGTGAGACTTCATCTCAAAAAGAAAGAAAGAAAGAAAAAGTATGTTGTTGAATTTCCATCTATTTAGAATTTCCCAGATTTCTTTCTTACTGATTTTTGTCTCATTCTGTTGTAGTTGGAGAGAGTACTTTGTATTATTTTGATTATTTTAGATTTATTGAGGTTTATCCTAAGCCTACTATATGTTCCGTTTCAGAGAGTTTTCCATGTGTACTAAAGAATATATGTTCTACTGTTACTGGGTGAGTATTCTGTAGGTATCTGTTGGTTACAGTTGGTTTGTAATGTTGTTCAAATCTTCTGTTTCTTTGTTGATGCTCTGCCTAGCTGTTCTATTCATTATTGGAAGTGGGATATTAAAGTCTTCATCTGTTATTTTTGAACAGCTTACTTCTGCCTCCAATTCTGTTAGATTTTACTTCATACATACTGGGATTCTAGTTTTCCTTTTTTGAAAAGTTTACTTTTTTAGGGCAGTTTTGAATTTCTAGCAAAATTTAAAATAAAGTTTTAAGATTTTCCATATTGCCACTGCTTCTACATATGCATAGCCTCCCTTATCATCAACATCCTCACCAAAGTGGTACATTTGATACAAATGAAACTACATCAACACATAATAACACCCAAAGTTAATAATTTACATTAGAGTTCACTCTTAGTGTTATATCTTGTATGGGTTTGAATAAATGTATGACATGTTTTCCCCATTATAATATACAGAGCATCTCACTGCCCTAAAAGTTCTTTGTGCTCCATCTATTCATCTCTTCCCTCACTCCCAAACCCTCACAACCACTGAAGGTTTTACCGTGTCTATAGTTTTGCCATTTTCAGCATGTAATGTACTTAAAATCAAGCAGTATGTAGCCTTTCCAAATTGTCTTCTTTCCCTTACTAATATCAGTATAAGATTCCTCCATGCCTTTTATGGTTTGATAACTTATTTACTTTTGTTGTTGAATAATTTTGCCTGGATATACTACAGGCTATTTATCTATTCACTTACTGAAGAATATCTTGGTTGATTTAACATTTTGGCAATTATGAATAAAGCTACTATAAACATCTATGTGCAGGTTTTTGAGGGATATAAGTTTTCAACTCATTTATGTAAGTACCAAGGAGTGTGATTGTGGATTATGCTTAAGTATATGTTCAGTATTCTAAGAAACCTCCTGTCTTTCAGAGTTCTGTACCAGTTTACGTTCCTACCAGCAATAAATGAGAGTTCCTAATGCTACACATCCTTGCCAGCATGTGGTGCTGTCAGTGTTCTAGATTGAAGCCATTCTAAGAGGAGCGTTAGCGGTATGCCTCTGTTGTTTTAATTTGCATCCTGATGACATATGATGAGGAGCATCTTTTCATTTGTTTACTGCCATCTGTATGTCTTCTTCGGTTTAGTTTCTACTTAAGACTTTGGTACACTAAATTTTTTTTTTCCTTATTGCTCAGTTTTAAGATTTCTTTGCATATTTTGGATAACATTTATCATGTGTCTTCTGTAAATATTTTCTCCAAACCCATAACTTGTCTTGTTACTTTCTTCCAGTTGTCTTTTTCAAAACCAATTATTTAAAATTTCAGTGAAATCTAGCCAATTAGTGATCTTTTTTATGGATCCCGTTTCTGTTGTTGTATCTAAAATGCCACTGTCATACTGAAGGTCATCTAGGTTTTCTACTGTGTTATCAACTAAGAGTTTCAGAGTTTTGCATTATATAGTTATGTCTATGATCTATTTTGAGTTAATTTGCAGGAAGTGTGTAAGATTAGTGTCTAGATTTATATTTTAGATACTTGGTCAATAGTTGTCTTTTTCTTTGTATACTCTAAAGAGTATAACAGACAAGTATGCTTCTTGTCTTTACTGTTTCTGATAAAAATTTAGCTGTTAATCTTATTGGATTCTCCAAAGTGCATCACCACAGATAGATCCTTCATCCCATGAGTGGGGCAGAGGAGAAGAAGGATGCTCTCACTTCTTGGCTACATTCACATGGAACTTAGCCTCTGCTGCAGGTAGCTAGAGACAGGAAAAGTAATGTTGATATCTTGCCCCTCCAGAGTATAGAGCCTTCCAACCAAAAAAGAAAGTCCTTTGTTCTGGTTTATAACAGTCTGGATTGGAGTTTTGCCTTGTTGAGATGAGAGAGAGGATTGTGGGTGTGAGACTTGGTCTAAATACTGCAAACTTTCACAGATCTTATGAAGATTTAATAGAATTTCCTGAATAAATGTTTCTTCATTCACTGTATGCACTTAATGCCATTTACAGAGTTTTATATATATAAAGCTATATAAAAATATATACATATTCTATATACATACACACATATATACACATATAACTGAAATTATATATAACATATATATTACATATATATAACATATATTATATATATTACATATATATATAATATATATATATGTTACTGGTTTTCTAAAGAGAGTGCTGAGGAGCTCCTCTCACTCTCATATTGAAAGTAGAATCTTTCATATATGCATATGTGTATGTGTGTGTATTTAACTTTAGATTTCTCAATGTGATTTTATATTTCTCCCTGATGAAGACTATATAAAATAAGAGTCGTGATAATATTAACAGCAAATATTTATAGGGACATAAATAATTTGTTTATGTGCTTCTGAAGATTTGAGTCTTAATTCTGCTGAAATTAACTGTCAATAGACAGATTAAGGGGCCAAGATATACACGTATTTATTTACATGAGTGGAGTCACACAAAATATAAATCTCAAAGAAGAACCAGATTTATAAATAGCACTTCCTTTGTATGAGAAAGGGAGATGGCAGAATAAGCCATTTTAGAGGTAATAAATGATTTTCAGAACTGTTGATTGGGTCCAAAGAAGAAACTGTAGTTGGTAAATGATTCTCTTTGAAACTGCATGGAACCTAAGATCAAGCTATACCTGTGATAAAGTCTGTCTAGGTGTCGTGACATTCCTCAGTCTTACTGAGATGTGCGTTTAATCTTCCCTAATTAATGAAATTCCAGGGATGGCATCAAAGGCAATTGTTCCTTCTAAAGGAGCCTCAGGTAAGAGAACTTCAGAGTTCCTTCCACCCAGTTCTTAGAAGAAACAGGAGAAAGACAGAAAGTCCTTGGTTCTAAGGCTGTTTCTAAAGCCTTTTCATTTCCTTCTGTTTGAAGTGCTTAGTGTGCCAAAGCCTCATACTTTGAGGTATCATTTTCTGAACCTCAACAGAACATTTCTGAGCACTGTCTAAATGCAAACACTATGTATTTTTTTCTTTTATGGACACTATTTAATAGTGTTAAAATACTAATTAAATACTTTAATAGTGTCTAGAAAAGAAATAGAAATATTTTATATCCCTTTTTTACAGATAAGGAAACTGAGGGTGAGAAAGTCCTTTAGCAGATTCATTCAAGAATTTATGGCAGAATCAGGCATTCTACTCAAGTCTCCTGTGTAAAAGCCCTTGCTTGTAACCAGTTATCTCACTTCTAGACAAATGTTAATAAGAAAAACTTAAAAAACAGTCAGGTATTCTATCTAAATTTTTAGCTATTAAATAATAAAATTAGATTTTGATTTATGAAATCAATCTTTGGACCATTTTTCTAGAGTACTTTCGCCTAAATTATACTTGCTATAAATTTATATAAATTGCAATTTTATAAGTATATGCCTTTTTTACATACATCATAATTTATATTTTGGGGTTGTATACAAATATTCAGTTCAAAGGATCAATGAAGTGTCAAATAGTTCACCACAATTCAAGATATTTCTATCCTGCTACTTTGTATTAGCTTTTTATATCTGACTAGTTAAAACCAGAAAAAGAAACTTAACAATCATTAAACACATTGAGTTTGTCATGTACTATGCTAGTAGATTTCATACACACCATCAATTTTTTTCCAGTGAGATAAGTTTTGTGGTTTCCATCTCTTTAGAAGAGATTCCCTGAAGTGTGATTTAAAGAGCACTCCCTGTGAAGCTGACATAGTCATAAGAGAGGGGCCTGAGTCTCTCTCGTTCAGAGCTTTACTTTTTTTTTTTTTTTTTTTGAGACGGAGTTTCGCTCTTGTTACCCAGGCTGGAGTGCAATGGTGCGATCTCGGCTCACCGCAACCTCTGCCTCCTGGGTTCAGGCAATTCTCCTGCCTCAGCCTCCCGAGTAGCTGAGACTACAGGCCCGCGCCAC